>JANHQD010001498.1:0-32807 GCA_024721195.1 Marasmius sp. AFHP31 | reverse complement strand
TGAGTTTGTGAGGCCGAAAGATTTGAATGTCGAGCAACCAAGGAACTATGGTACGTCTGGGCCTCTTACGATCCATGCGGGCGATTGACATGATTCCTGATTCAGATATGAAGGCTATTCATGCGGCATACGATGTTGTGAATCAAAGCAGAAGATTGCCTGTTCTATTAGAGGAATTCTTGGGTGCGTCCGCTGTGTTTCTAAATCACGTTCGTGCTACTGACCTGAGCTATACAGACCAAGTTCACCAGAAGTTCTACCTCATCATCAACGAAGTCGAAAAGTTCATTACTGAGTACGAGGTAGGCTGCAAGTCGACGAACAGACCCATCGCATACTCATTGTCCCAGCGAACCTCAGACCCCCAAGTGATATCAAAACTCGTTGCCCGACTGCTGTTGTGGTACAAGACCTGGATGCCAGCTGGAGAGTAAGAGAATTCATCTCGGACTTACCTGCAATCTCTGAAGACTTTAATAGGTTAGGCCCTACTATCACCTCTGCCTACACCCTCGCCTTCCAGACGCGTGTATTCTCTGCCCTCAATTCTTCATTCGTTCAAGGATTCAAGACCCTTTGCGCATCCACCCTTCCTCCCTCCGATCCCACCGCTCAAGCACCAGCCCCAGATTTGGCATTATGGGAAGCCTTTGAGACTCTTGGCTTGTTGGATCGTTACGAGAGCATCATCGCAAGCGTTGGATACGAACACATAGAAGCCCATGTTCTCGCAAATTGCACAGGGCAATGGGCTGAGCCGATGTTGGAAGGCCTGCGGACATGGATGTCAGATAAAATTGTCCCATGGATGTTGTTGATGTACGCAAGGGGCGCGACGAGCAGTGAGTAATCCTCCTCTTCCGCACGGCTGCTTTGACCAACGCTTCAATAGCGGAGGATGCCCGTGCGATGTTGCAGAATGTTGGGTCAAGATTCGACTTCCATATGGCGAAGACGCTATGTGATTTGAGGTTTGCAGCGTCCATCGTTCGAGGGAACCGTACTGACTCTTGCACTCACAGGACGCGTGAAATATTTGATATTATCATCGACTTTCCGGAGTCGGCAGGGGCACTCAGCGACTTGAAGGTGACTCGGCCTCGTTGAAACAAGTCTATCAGCTCATTGCGTTTCAGGAGTGCTTGCAGCGAGTTGATCAGCGCGCGGCTTTGGTCCAAGCCCTGAGGAAAGCGTGAGTGAGTAGCACCCGTTGTCAGGACCTGTTTGATGCCGATCCACAGAAACCGAAAACGACTGCTACATCCAGGAGCAGACACCCGATTGATTCTTACCCAATACGTAGCAACTATCAAATGCCTTCGCATAGTCGACCCTCCTGGTGTACTATTGTTCAAGGTAGCCGATCCCATTAGACGATATCTCAGGTTAGTTTGCACATTTTTCTTGAACGATCGTCTCCAACAAGTCTATACACGGACAGGGAACGCCCAGATACCATAAGGTGTATCGTGTCAAACTTAGTGGGAGACGACGAAAGCGGAGACTCCCTGGTCGATGAGAGCGAACCCATACAACCTTTGCAACAGCCGGAACTGGAGGATTACAGTGACCCGAACTGGGAGCCCGAGCCAATAGATGCCGGCCCAGGTTCGTTGGATCTCCCATGACTTTGAAGATGATACTGACGCAACGTGTACCAAGCATTTCGCACGAACAAACCCAGCGACGTTATAAGCACCCTCGTCAGTATCTACGACTCCAAGGACCTATTTGTCAAGGAGCTTCAGGTACTCCTTGCGCAACGACTGCTGGCCATCACCGACGATAATACCGAAAAGGTGGAGAAGGAGGTGAACATCTTCATTCGCTCTGACAAAGTGTACTCGCTCACCCTTGTTCAGCGTCGAAACATCGAAATCCTGAAGATTCGTTTCGGGGAGGCCGCGTTGCAAGTGTGCGAGGTCATGTTGAAAGACATGACGGACTCGAAACGAATAGATGGTCATGTGCAGTCCCAGAAAACCGTAGGTGCTCGTCTCTCCTTCAACCCCATCCTCCTAAGATGCTGTTTACAGTCCATCGTCCACCCCACCATCATCTCGAAACACTTCTGGCCGCTGCTCGAGGCCAGCAATATCGTCATGCCCGGACAATTCCAAACGTGCGTAATCCCATTTTCCCGACGTTTTCACTGCCACCCTGACGCTACAAATGGGATGCAGCTTGCAGGAGCAATATGCAAGGGAATTCGCAACGTTCAAACCGGACAAGAAATTGCGTTGGCTACCGCATTTGGGCACTGTGGATCTTGAACTTCAACTGGAAGATCGGACAATTGAGGCCGACGTTCCGCCGTTAGAAGCTGCGTTTATTGAGTTGTTCTCTGAAAAAAGTACTCCAACTTTCTCTTGGTCACCGATCTCGTACTTACCACTGTATCAGGTGTATGGACAATCGAGGAACTCGTAGCAGGAGTTGGCTCCGTCGACCGAATGGCTGCCGTCAAGGCGCTATTGACATGGGTCGATCTGGGTGTATTAAAGGAGGATGGTGATGACAAGTTTAGGTTATTGGAAGTCGCCGAAGAGAAGTCAACTGCGCGGGAAACCTCGAGAGCAGGTACGATTTCTTGCCACTGCCGCTGAGTTTTGAGATGATAGTCGCTAATTTCTTATCAACAGCACCCACTGCACCTGAACTACCACCATTCTCGAGCGTACAACAGCAACAAGCTGAGCAGATGAAGGTCTATTGGAAAGTTCGTACCCGTTTCTACAAGCTCGTTGCGAACCCCGTTGTTGATAACTACAAAAGTTCATCGAAGGAATGCTCACTAACCTGGGTTCCCTTCCACTCGACCGTATCCAGACCACGTTACGCTTGATCCCGGCTATGATCAGACAGTCGAGCAGCTGGGTACATTCATGAAAGCGGCCAGACGAGAGGGGCTGGTCAGCGTCAAGGATGGGGCGTGGAAGTCGCACAAGTCATAGACGTCCTCAACATTGTACTGATTGTTTTTATTGTAGCCTTACTTTGTGTAATTCCAGCCGCATACTCATACTGCATCCCCGCAACCAGAGTCTTGAATTCCTGCCGAACCACCCTCTTCAGAAACGAATCCACCTTCTATCCATAATGCCGGCCTACTTATAGGTACACCATCCAATGTCAAAGGAATGGCAGACTCGAGTCAACAGAGTAAGCCTTTGGTGTCCGGCACTCGATCTGAGCCGCGGCATTGTGCGAAATGCCTAGGCAATGGGTGCACCAGGGCGGCAGCTTGCAAGGGTAGTGGAAACCGTAAGCTATGTATATGTGGGCACCCGGATGTTGCGAGACGAGTTCGTATTCCCAAAGGCCAGACTCTCACAGAAGTGACAGTGACAGGTAAACGAAGAAAGTTGCATTGATTTGGGAAAGTCATAGGATATGTACAATATTCATAATTTGATTCCTTTTGTCTTGTTGGTATCCGACTCGTGAGCTAGCGTCCTTCAAGTCTCAACGAGAGATTTAGTTCTAAGTCAGTTGACGTTGAACTCATGTCAATGGAGCACACACACGCACCTAGTCCGGGCCATCGCCAGGTCCATTCAGCCAGCCCATTTAACAATCCTGAGCTCAAATCCTAACCAAAGTTTGCATATCGAGAATCAGATGTAGGCTCTGAGCACCACATGAGGAACGAAGACATCAATGGACGCGTGTCGCCCAACGATGACAAAGCCCCAAATCCAAGGAAGCGCCCAAACGTTTGAAAATGATTGGCTAGAGGCTTATGTCCAAAAGTGGAATCACACCCGGAAAGGGCATATGCCCCGCCGGCCTCGTATTCAAAAATCACTGTACACCGGCGACTGAATACGGAGGAACCCTGGTTCCTGTTGAGCGCTCTACGCCCAAGTTTAGCTCAAATTCACGAGCTCAGAAGCTCTGGAGAAGGTATAATATACCTCTCTCCTTTCCTCTCTTTCCCCTCTTTTCCTCCTTTGAAAAACTTGATTTTCTCGTACTAACAACAGACATACGCCACGAGCCGGAATTTGACGGGTTGAATCTAGATCTGCATACGGTCCTTTCCTTTGGGGTATACTTGCAAGTAGCGCGAATGCCCTGTGTGTTCACTCCTTGGCTTGAGTTTCTGGAACCGGGATCGATAAATGGCCGATACTGGATTGGGGATGAACATAACTGCGTTACACCGTAAGCAAGTTCGAGATAAATAGCGGCGCCGTATGTCGCTACTTGTCATTATGGGTTCCGAGCCAAGCTACAGGAGAATCGCAGAGCTTATGGGGTCGCAAGGCCCAATCAATGCTCTAGCCTTCTCTCCCAACGGACAGCGTCTTGCTAGCGGCGGTACGTTTTCTCTGCCACCCTCTATGCTTGAACGATCTGACTTGTCAGTAGGAGATGACGGATGCGTTCGTATATGGTCGATCGCCAACGGGACATGCGCCGAAGTTCTTCGGCCTCGCTATGATTCTAGGTTCGAGATTCTTGGCTGGGGACAGATCACAACCATTCTTTGGATCAGCTCTGGGGATAGCAACGAAGAGTCTGTAAGGTCACATCTTTTCTTCGGAACAGCAAGAGGATTGCTCGTTGGAGCAGATTTCCACAATATCAAGGCGGGTGGGCTGGGCGTGCTTTCGTGAGTTGATGTCTGATATCATGAGTCACAGGGTTGTACATGGCAACGCCCTTTCTCGATATTTCATCGCAAAGACGTGGTTGAATCCCTAGCTATAAGCTCCTCAAAGCGCTATCTGGTACTCGGAAACCAGAGCGGCCTCATACGGGTGTACAAGCTACAAATAGCGGCGGGTGAGGTGCCAAGTCAACCCTTTGGAATGACGTCTGACCGCTGTCTCCTAGGCCGCTACGACTTACAACTACACTGGCACTCTAATGAATCGGAAGAGATCCCAAGTATCCCAAGAAATCTGGCATTTTGGAGGGGTTACCTTTTGATATTTTGGCTGGAGGCGGGACAAATGTAAGTCCGTACCGGGTACCCCCAAATCAGCTGGTTGACTTCTGGCATATAGAAGCTATTGTGAGCTGCGCGACGATGAAAATGAGACTGAGCAAGGAAAACTGGAGTTTGATGGGGGTATCATGTAAGTGCGATAGCCAAGACCTCCGCGCACTCTGACTCTACAGTTGTCCAGAGGCAACGCCTGTCTGTCCGATCCGCCCGATTATCTCCTTATTCATAACCTGGTCACGGGAAACTTCGACAACTATGACTTCCCTGCCCTATCCAAACGCCATAGCTTGGAGGGAGGGAGTCGGATCCCCGTTGTGAAGCAAGCTATCTTCGCCGAGCGCAATAAGGTGGCAGTGTGTGGCTCGGATGATGGAAGCGTCTACGTTTACGACGTTCGATCTGGTGTCCTTCTACAACGACTGACACAATGTCAACACCAGAAGATCCACAGGTTGTGTGACCTTTTCCGTCGCCGCAAAACTGGCGATGTCTCAATCCAAACTGTCGCGGTGAGTAATAAAATGAGTTTAGCATCGCGATGCTCAACCTGGTTTTTCCACCTAGCATTTTACGTCAAAGGAACGTTATCTGTTGGCGAGTGGTTCTAGCACAACCGAGGGAACAATCGCTGTTTGGGAGAAACCCACTTCGCGTGCCTGGCGTAATGACACCGGTTATGGCCCGCTGAGGGTTATTGGATTGAGTACGGTCGCGGTGCTCGCCGTGATAACTTGCTGGTTGTCATACGATCGATACTCCTTGGTACGTCCGTCTTGATTGCCGTCTGACGAGGCCTCATATAGAGTCCATCGCTGCTATTCAAGGTCTATACGCACCCAGGAGCGTTGCCGATTCTACATCTGCGTCCAGGACTTTACTCGGAGCCTCGAGTACAGGCGCCTGCAAACCCCGGTGCCCTGATACCGCCCAGTATTGGAGCTACACTTGGACCGCGGTACTGTTCGCCTCTTGTCTGTGCATACCGCGAGCTCTTCGTCCCTGAAATCTGATCATTACTACCAACGAACCATTCGCCTCGTACTTCGATTGATGCAAGTACGACAACGCATTAACGACCCACAGGTATAGGCCATCCGCCCATTAGAAGATGACGGGGCGTCTCGAAACAACGAAGCCGTATTTGTGACTTAGCGGCGGTTGAAAACCTGCCATCCCGAGAGAGGAGTCAGGACCACCGCAGATTCAACGTTTACTTTTGAATAATAGACTTTCACACGTCTGCCTAAAGATTTTCTCAACGGACGATGGACCATTTTAGGTGTAGCACCCGGCCACGTTGTTCGAATTCTATCTTGATAAAAACGTGCGTTAGCATATACTGTTTACAATGTCAAAACCCTCCGCCCAGCTCATGCATGGGTACCTCCACGTGCATACGAGATTGATGGACGAGTCTCCTTGATGATGTGGAAGTAGTGAGCACACCTAGCGAATGTCAAATTCGCGCGTGCCAGAGGTAGGGGTTGTGGGACCCGTTTGATTGGCTTGCTCTAGGAGGGCTGGCCGTGGTGGTTTGGAGTCCACTGATGGGCGGTTTTATACGACAAACAACTCTAGACTTCAAGGGTGGATGCAATCATGAGCTAGTGCTATCAATTGTCCAGTGGCCTGGGTCTCAGCCTTGACCTCGACGCTCATTGGAGCGGTTGCAAGGTTCAGCCATAGGCCTGTAACACCAATCGACTTGACTGTGACCGTTGACGAGTAAGCATGTGCAAACGTACCTGTCATCGTCAGGTAGGGACTCGATTCTAACCCCGCGTTCGGAACTATACGAATGAACGAACTCGGAGCGTCGCGAGTTGATCGAACTCGTCCTGCTAAGCACCCCTGAATTTATCCTCGAGGCTGATTCGGTCCTACTTCCAACTTCCAAGTAATTGTTCAACCAGTACGGCTACGGGAGCTTTGTTCATGACGCATGGTTCTTGAATAGTTACATAGACTTTGAGTAGTTACATGGTCTTTGAATAGTTACGTGGTCTTTGAATAGTTAGATCTATGGTATATCTTTCGACGTTCTTCGAACTCTTGGCTTATATCCAGGGTGGTACTCAGCAGCAGCTTGAGCACAGCTGATTTGCTTGCGGGTGGTACGAGGCTAAGTTTCGACCATATCATATGGGTCACTCCTGGTTCATTCGAATGGATATTGAAGACAAATAGACTTACAGGAAGGACACGTAAGTCTTGTTGAGGGCCTTTATTAGCTCGCCTGCGCTTCTTCAGGGTCTCCTCGGGTGGAGTTTTAGTCGCTCCTCGTTTCCGATGCGCCACCATACTAGTGATTGATAGCAGTCAGGACGGTTTAGTGTCAACACTACGAGAGCATGACGAGCTCACGGTCGAGATGCCGGAGGTGGGGTACCTAAATGCGTACTGGACTGTAGTGCCGCTGGAATGCCCCCGTGGCTGGAGATCGATTCAGAGCCTTGGATGTCGGATGCAGTCGGGGCGAAGCACCTGGGCTCTACCCCAAACTGGTCAATGTCGGTAGGCTGGGGTGATGTATCTACGCGGTCGATGAGATTGCCAGTATCAGCGAGGTTCTGAGGCTCGGCGTGAGTATACTCCGGAAATAGAATTTCGGGGGCGTCGAGACCCATGTTCATGTTTAGAGACCGCGTAACTTGCTGCCCGGGAAGGATATCAGCATAGGAGTCTTGGGAGGATTTTGGAGGGAGGTCGATAACGGGCCTTTCAAGAGCCAGCCGTTTCAGTAGTTTAGTTATGGAACTACGGCAGACGTTGAAATGGGTTGCGATGTCTTCATGGCGGGCGGTAGGGTTTTGCATATGAAACAACCATACGGCGTCGTGATCTTGCTCAAACAGACGCTGCCTGCGAGACTTGGGCAACCAGGCCGATGTCATAGCACCTGCATCCTCGCATGGGCATCGCCCTTTTAAATGACGATCAGAAGGCCGAACCTACCGCCGAGTTTCTCAAAACGGTGGATACTCAAGGCACATCCGTACGGATTCACGCTCAATCCTGGGTTTCACCAACGCGACAAACGTTGAAGCATAAGGACTGAAGGCGAGTGCTTGGCCTTGGGCCCGGATTGGCGATCAGTTATCGTGAGAGTTATAAAGCCCTTTCAAGAGTCGACCCACTCCACAGTCGATTGGTACGCCAGGTCTCCTGTAAAGAGGCACAGGACGTCAACGCCGCTCGGATCCGTGGCGATCTCCTTCGGCTGGGCCATGGTTGATGAGAACTTCGGTAGTGGGGAAGTCGAAATCAATTTTTTTCATCTCAGACAAAGAGTGGCGCATCGGAAGCACATCTTGTAATCAAACTAGGGATGCCTTAGGAAATATGTTGTTCTGTAACCATTCATCAGTCTGGCAGGTTGTCCGAGCCCCCGCGTCCCTGGCTTGCTGCACAGTATCGAATCCCAACTCTGACGTCTGAAACATCGTCGCCTGGTTGAACCACACCATTGAACCGCGTCCTTTCGACTCCCGCCAGTCTTGATCGTGGTCCGTCGCGCGCTTTCCACAGAGGCAGTCCAGGGGCTGTGAGTTGTCTTTCGTGGGTCGGCGACCATCCTTGGTGACAACTATTTCAAGGTCTGAAGAACGGTCGGCTTCAAGGATAGCAGCGAAACCCTGAAGAACTTACTGGTGATGTCAACGTTGAAGTGAAGGAAGAGGGAGGAGGGGTAGAGGACGAATACCCCCATGGGCAGCTCCAAAGCGATGCCCGCCTCCCAGATGACAATCCAGCATTTCTCCCGATGATTGAAGTGGCCTAAGGGGTGGGTGAGATGGGAAGGCTTAGGAACAAGCAGTACGGGCTTACCATACACAAAAATCATGCAGACTGCCAGCGCTAGGTTTTTGAAGTCAATATGAGGGTCGCAAAAAACTCGGGGCACCTTGAGGCCCTTGGAACGAGCACCGTTGAGGCAGAAGTTCCAAAATAAGCCCCCATAAGGCGGCCGGATTCCGTATCTCTTCTCCATGTCGTCAGCGCAGCGCCTGTACCTGTTGACGACATCTGGAAAACCTGACTCCAGAAACTGGCATCCGTAACCAGTAAGGATTTCAAGGGGCTGACCCTTCTCAAAAAAGGAGGCAAGCACCTCGGCATTCAGAGTATGCCATTGGCTGAGTGCCGGTTTCTTGAAAGGATGAACGTTAGCAGGGTCGGGCAGGGGCTTCCTCGAAGAAAAAGGGGCTTACGGATTTATTATTGCGGTCGTAACCTGCGATGCAGGAGAAATGCCAACCACGTAGGTTGTTTCGCATGTCCTCCTCAGGCGGCCAAATGACCTCCTTCATGAAACGTGCCGCCGTGTCGTTGACCAAAGGAAGGAATTCCTGTAGCATCCAGCGTGATACTTCAGACCTCATGAGAAATGCCCTGCCTTTGCCGTCTGTGACAAGAGTTCTTTTGCTGCCAAAGGAGTTCAGTGCGACAGGTTGGGGTGTGAAAAAGGAAGGCTCACCCATCGTATGGTATGATTTGCAGGTGCTTGATCTTTCCTCCTGACTGCACGAGCCTACGGATCTCCTCACGCACATCTGCCGCCACGTTTAACCCCTGCCACCCCGTGCTTGAGATCCTTGAGTCCAAGGAGATGTCTTGCAGCCCAACAGAGGGTGCAGCTATTTCCCGTCCAAACGTCGCCTCGTTTCTGGCGCGCCGCCTGACGGTGCCCCTGGCCTTCTTCTTCTCTTCACGGCCGAGATCCTTGGGAATTTTACTGAAATCCTGTCGCGGAGCTGGTATTTCCCCGGGCTCTAGCTCTGACAGCGCGTCCAGGCTACGAGCAGAGCAGATGAGCACAGGCTGCCGGTTCCCTGGAACTGGGTCCTCACCTCCATTTCGTGGCGGGCGGTTGTATGCTGGCGGGCGTTTTTGAGTTTCCCTCGCCTCCTTTAGGCCTGAGGGTTGCAGGGCTCAAGCGTCAGGGCGTGGCACGGGGGGAGGAAAGGGTAGTAACTCACGCTTGCCCTTTCTGCTTCTTACTTGGGCCGACTGCCCTACTAAGCTCACCGCTGTCAGTTTGCTGGGTAAAAGACCGCCGCAAAAGGGGGCTCACTTTGGTGGGCACTGGGCTTCATCAGGGGCTGCCCTTTTTTTCCCTCGCCTCCTCTGACTGCTTTCCTCTATCCCCGTCGGCGGTTCTTCTAGTTCAATGAGCGCGGCCAGCACCTCGATGTCGGGGTCCGCGTTTCGAAGCTCCTCGGTGCCGTGGTTGTGGCGAAGGGAAGCGAGCTCCGCAATGCTTAGGGTCGGGGCGGAGATGGTGAGGTCCCCCTCGTGATTGATGTTTGCTGCCAGTGAGAACGGCAGGGCCAAGCGCCTCAGCGCTGCATGAACTGAAAATCGAGTCGAGGGCGGTGCCATGCCTGTCACGTATAGAAAAGCGCGTCAAAAGGGCCATTTCGAGGTCAATATCGCTCAGGGACGCTGCTTACCTGATACGTAGAGCAGTGGGGTCGTTATGGCCGAGTCTGGCACGCTTTTGGTGCCCAACGAGAGTACGCGAAGCGGGGCAACCAGGCAGCTTAAGCACGTCCTGATTATCAACCGATAGGCCGCTCGGGGAGCAAGCCGTTGGGTTGCCGCGTGACGAGTCGCAGAGGTGGGAGAAGAGGAGGGTAAGAGGAGGGGGCGGTGATGGTGGTGGTGAGAGAGAGAGGGCCAGTTACGTTTGCCAATTTCGGTAGACTCGACCCATGCGGTGTGCAGATCACGTGACTACCCAAACGGGAACAACTCCAAGAAACAAACGCTTACAATCACAGGCCGCGCATTCTCCCCTCGACGTCTTTCATGCGTGCCATTTACGCGACTCTCCTCGTCCTCACGGCGTTTATCGTTGCTACGGAACCCCTCCATCGAGCACGTCACCCGAAACGGCGATCTCAACGGCGCTGCTTCCTCAATGAGTTCAGTAAGAAGTTCAGGCGCCCCTCCCTTCACGGACGAATACTAAAAGCGGGCTTCTTGTCAATGGGTCATCCTCCGCTCGATTTAGCGTGCTGTCAACCTCGTTACTGTGATTACAGACGCCGAAGTCCAGTTCGGTTTGGTTCCTCATCAACGTTGGTTCCACCCGGATTGGATTGACAAGAATAAGGCGAAGGCTAGTCGCGACGACGCGGTTAAAAGCAGCGTTATCTACGGAGGTGAGTATCACAGTTATCTTGACGCGTTGCGTCTTGCTAACTGCGCTGCAGGGAGCGTTCCGTGTGTTTAGTCCCCTCTGCCCATCGATACCCCGCAGCCGATTGAAAAACCTCCGAACCAGTTACCACAACGCGTGCCGTTTCAATTCGGGAGCATGGAACTCTCTCGAATGGCCGTCATAATTTTCTGACAAGATTGTGCGCAGTTCCTCTTCAAAAACGAACTCCTGAAAGATTACAAGCGCTACTGGCAGTAGGATCTAATCGCCCGCTTTCCTTCTTGCGTTGCTGACTCGTTCCTATGCTCACAGAATCGAGTACGTCTCCTTGCTGGGTAGAGCATTGAGGGCCCTTGTTTCGGATATGGCATATTGAGTTCAATCCTGATCGAGGTAAGGTTCTCCGGCCTAATCTGGAGAAGAAGGATACTGAATACGTCGGTTTTAGTTGCGCCAAACCAGGGATAGGGGAGTCACGGACGGGATTACCAGGCCTATCTATCTATTCAGGAAATGCCAAGGTTAGTTCTGTCTGTTCTTCATTGTGCGATGCCCCGTTGCTCAAGTCGACGTCCGAATTTGTAGAATACCATTCACGCGTCAAAGAGTTGCAACGAGAAGAGGTACGTTCGTATTCATTCACTTCACGCTGTCTCGGGCGTTGACAAGAATATCTCTGCGGCCCGTATTCTGGTCGAAAAAACAGCCTCAAGGTCACGGAGCGTCAAAGACATCGCCGATCCTCAGCTTGAACAACCTGGAGGACCACTCAACGTTGAAATGCAGATCTCAAAACAATACGGATATCACCGGTTCGACGGGGAGCACTAAGCGCAGCATTGGCTTGTTGTTACCACTGCGCAGTGGGTTCCACACGTTTTGGTACTGGCATCGCTCATGGTTAGCGTCGTTGAAGCTAGGCGGGAGTCCTAAGCATGAGGATAGTCGAGAAAGCGGAAAAATGTAGATTGATAAGCATGAGCAAACTATCTAATCTCGTACTGATAATCGATATCTTAGTCCCACGCGTCACAACCACAATTATCAAATTAATACACTCCTCTTCCGAAGACCGATGAGAAAGTCGGTCTCGTCCTCCTCTTCTCCATTCCCAGTGAAATATAGCCCAGCTATCTATGTCTTGACATTCGTTACTTCCATCAGCCTCGCTTGCACGCTTGAACACGTGCACTTGATCTCGGTTGGAATACCTTGCGCTCTCAGTCAATAGTACTGTACGTGGTTCCGATCAGTGTCCAAAGCGCTCTCCTTCAGCAATGCCATTCTCTCGGAACTGATGCGGATCCTCCTGTCCACTTTCCCAGCCGCAAGGAATCCGATCGGTCTGTTTTTGGCAAGAAACCGACGCTCATGAAGGACACGAAGACAACCCAAGTTGGGGATCAAAGGACTTGATACCCCTCGGTGACAAGGTACGAGCGTCTCTCTCTGAGTATGTTTTCGCCATAACGGACGTTGTTTGTCTCCGTTCAAGTCGCTTCCAGATGAACGGGCTTCCAGGGCATGGAATCAGTGGGCCCATTAGGATTCCAAGGGTGGTAAGATGACTGCTGCAGCGTTGACGTTAACTTCGAAGATTGTAATAAACATTCAGCACGTCGTTGCCGCATAGTCTGGACTTAGTACAGGACGTTGTAGGTTTGTTGAACGCATTATACGTCTTCGGTGGGATGCCTCCTCATCTCTAGAGTGGTATCTACCATCAGTCACTAGCCACTCGTCAGCCCTTTTCTACCAGTAAGTCTATATAGTTCGAGAGGACGTCGGCGCATTCAAAATCTCGCTCAGCAATGTCTTCGTTGAAGAGTGGGATGACCTTAATTTTTATTTTTGGTCGTGTCCGTCGGGCGTGCGCAACTTTGTCTCTGATGGAACTTCGACTGAACCCACTGATCAGACCTCCCATCGTCACGAACCTCGAGAAGAATCCCATTTCGAGAACAAGCGAGGGGATTCACCCTCTCCTGGTCATTTCGATCCCAGCCTGATCGATGGTTTTGTCTCCCGTTATACATAGCAGGTTTTTTATATTATGATGAGGTTAACGGTTAATCTAGATGTTGGTTTGGACTAGGCATGATGAAGTGACCGTAGCAACGGCTGTTCTCTACGCACTCCTCTTCGTGATCTGATCCCCGGTCGGACCCTGAGCATTCATCAGGGCCCGGCCTGGCAAATTCCTCCAGCCAGTTCAAGGGATCATCATTGTTCCAGGAGTCCCATCCCCAATCCCAGTCCCAACGCCAATCGTCATCCCATCGCTCACCTGTTCCATGCGCATGACCTTGGTCCTCTTCGTCTCTGTTATTGGCTTGCATCTCGTCTCCACGATTCTCGTTGACGTCGTCGCATTCATCCCGATGAAGAGTTTCCTGAACGGGAATGGTGGCATCGGAATCAAGTTTGTCGGGTACTGTAATCGTTCCATCTGAAGTTTTCAGTGACGCTTAGTGGTCTAAAGGCTGGAACCAGTGTAAACCCACACGTACTGCTTGTGTGTCTCCCTTGGCCATCCATTTCAGACGCCTTTATCGCGTTCCAGTTTGTACAAATAGATATGATCTGGAGATCGAGTTATAACTCAATTCTGCATCCTGAATCCAAACCGTACCTTGACCGCTCCATCCGAGGATTCTGTTCTTGTGGCTGTGTCAATCTCCGCTTGAACGACCCGAACTTTTTTCTCCCTCGTCTACTCAGATGGCGTGAGATCTATCGTTGTGTGCATTGAGAATCTAAGTGAAATTACGTCTGGGAGGGGCGTGCCGCTACGCTTAATACCGGACGCAGGGTTGTTTATGCTGGGGGAGAGCGTAATGTAGGAGTTTTTCGTCCTTTGAGGGCTGGCCATGTCGTTGCTAATGTAAGACTGTCGAAGAAATTCCAGGCAAATCGGAGGAGCTTGGCGATGTGGTCACCGTTTCCACAATCGAGTTCCTTATAACTTATCATAATCATTCCCGATTTGAGTCGAATTAGGATGGCATCTGGAGGCTCCATATGTGGGCTTCTAGGGCCAAGCAAGTATGATGCTGAAAGTCACGAATGAGCACTGCGACTAGGGCGTTGAATGCCACCTAGTCGCTGGTGCACTGGCATACTATCAATCCTCAAATGAAGGCCGTGCTCTATAGCTATTTAGGATCTACGTACGATTTTTGACAAGTCCCGACGAGCTCGTGCCTTGTAAAACCGTAGTACGGTGATCAATCGCTACATTTGGACTCGGATTACCATGACATCCCAGCGTCCAGATCCAGTAGGTAGCCATGCAACTACTAAGGGCCTCTCGAGTCGGAAGCGGTGCCACCAGCGATTGAACAACGCCAGATTCTTTGCTTGTATCCGAGTGATAGCTTGCAGCAACTAGACTCGGTACAACTACCTTGTTCCTCCTTCGTTCGAGACTCGTATGGTAATTGAGAGTCAAGCTCCAAGACTTGTGTTTAGACTGGCAGAATTCCCACGCGATCTTTCCTTCGCTGACGCACCGCGATTATCGGTGATTCGGTTCTTTCTTGCTGGCGCTTGAATTCAGCTATATACTGGGCCGGGTTCCACGCGCTTTCTGTCCTCGAGAACTTATTCCTACATTAATTGTGGTGCCAGTAGATGTGAGAACCCCGGTAAGTGGAATGCCTGGTGTAATAAAAGTTTGAGGGAACCCGGCACCTACTTACAGACAAAAGTGACTGCCCTCTCGACGCCTCCGGCTCTGAGTTCAAGAGCACGTTGAGATCGAAATCCTCTTCATGAATATCTAGTTCGAAGTTGGTCTGGTCCGCGTCTACTACGTCGCTAAGTGGAGGACCAAAGATATGCAGATCCAATCTTATATAGGCTAGTGTCAACTTGGGCACAGTATCACGGTTAGGTTCAAGGCTAGTAGTACGACCGTATGACGACAGGACTCGGAGTTGGTTGAGGTCTACGATAGGTCGCCGATCAATCAATAACCACCGTATCCCCTTCGTCGGTTGACCTGTAGATAAGGACAGGTCCGAGGAGACAAGCCAATCGAGGATTACAAGCAAGCATAGTTTGTCAGGCTTCGCTAGTGCATGCAAAGCAAAGCCTAGCTACCACAGAGTCTGCCCTTGAGGTCGAAATTGCACGAATGTTGGGCAGATATGGGCCCCCCTTTGTAAAGGCTCAACCGATTTATCCTTCGCCCGTGTCAGGCTAACACTATCTACTTAGTAGTATGGCTAGTTTGAAATGTCATCGAAATAGATCGCGCTTCCGGCGTTTCGCCCGCCCACATGTACCTTTCAAAGTTCGTTGGATAAAGTAGTGAATTGGCCAACAGTCCACGTAACCCCCTAAGAAGGGAAATTCCTTCTTCATCTATCCTTCGATTCAACTTATGGGCTGTGAATTTTCAAGCACGAGTAGGCTTACCTCTTCGCACATCAGTCTCTCGGATTCTTCTTTGTTTGTCTGTTGGATCCACGATACTTTCGGGTTAAAAAAGAGGGGAACCAACCGTTTGCATCCCTTCTATGGATACAGATTATACTTAGTAGACCTTTATCGCGTTCAATCTAGTGCGGCTCACTTGGACCCGTGTGTACGTATCGCTGTCCCAACCGTAGTCGTTCTTCAAACTCCTCAATTGAAATTGACCATTGTTGTACCTTTGTAGACTCGGCCTCGCCACGAGATCTGTAGTACCTGTCAAGTAGGCGATTTTGGGACTTGGACCAATCAAACTGACAGACCTGGTCCAATGGGTGCATTCCCGCTAAACGACGGCATTAGCCTACCACCGCCGGCAACTTCCCCTTCCATCATTTCGCCGTATTGGAGGAAGTCAGCTACGTCGTCTTCGGAAGTACCGCCTTCGAGATTATCTGGCACTTCCTCCAGGTCGTCGGCACTCATCGTTGGAGATGATGGTCTTATCTCCTCAGGTGCGTCCGCGAGTCCATCCTGGTGACTACATTGTCTTGACTTTTGGAAGAACTCGATTCCAGTGAAGGCTCTATCTGTACCCCTCCATGTGGCTTTAATATACGAATCTTGGGTGAAAAGGCGCCGTGCAGCTATAGTTTGTGTCGGTAGAGGCGGCTCCGAGCCTTGTTGCCAGAATTCCTGTCGCTGTGTGATCGAGCGTCGGGGGTGAATCAGCTGATACGCCATTAATGATCGAGGGACGGTCGCTGCTTGCGGTTACGTTCGCACCAGTATGGCTTATAAGCGTGTCGTCGTTCAGTCGCTGAGTCCACTCGGGACTTCGTTGCACCGAAAACGGCACCTCCTTAGATATAAGTGGACTTTAGGATCTTTCCAAAACAAGCAATGGATCGGCTGCCTTTCCACATATATATCGCCACAAAACTCCGGGAGACCAGTGCTCCTACTGGAAATGCCATCGTGCCGTCCATTCCATGAGCATACGCCTCGCGTACGTCTGTTTCTTCGTTTCTGCATACTAATAGTGGTGGGATCAACAGTGGTCAACAGGATAAAACCATAGCACTTCGAGGTTTACACTTTTCAACGAGCAGAACGGACCCATATTCTACCAGCATCAAGACCGAGGTCCATCCCTCCGGAGCGCGCTCCCCTCGACTGGATCTCATCTTGGGCCAACATCGGATCCAACCCTTTGTTCATGATACCTGTGTAACCCTCAAATGCCAAGGCACGCCAGACGTACAATTCTTGTTGTTCGTCAAGCGTGGGGCACGCTTGTATCCCAATGCCTCCCTCAGTCGGCTGGCAGGAAGGACCTGGAGGGGAGATCTGTTGATCATGAAGATTGGCACGAGGCGGAAGGTCAGGGGCCAGCTCACGGTAGTCTCACTTAGCTCTCGTAGAGACAGACTGCTTGCGAGTTATGCGGTATCATGGTGAGGCCCTCGTCAAGTTAGAGCACCGACTGCCGTTCTGAGAACGTCTTGCTAGCTTCGTACGCCGGGTCAATCAAGGAAACCCCTACAGGTTTCCTTCAGCCGGCTTTGAATTCCATCGTCGATGAACGTTTTGGTAGAATTGCATCAAAGCGAAAAATCGTCATCACCGATGAATCGATGACCGTCAGTTTCTAGTCAGAGTTCTCTTCATGGGGGTAGTCAATCGCAAAGCTTCAAGGTGAAGTTATAGCGAGGATGTGTTGTTTAGAAATACTTACACGCAGTTTGATAGTAATGTAGAATTGAAACGTGGTGTGTCGTGATGACTGGAGTGTCATTCAATCTTTGTCGAGCGGCTCAAATGCGAACTCGACCTTCTTGGCCACCATACTTAGAATATCCGAGTGCCCGCAGGATTGTGAGAGTCAGCCTAGGGAAGACTACCGTCGGAATGTGCAGGTACAAACGGTTTTGTTTCGGAGAGATTTATCCGACGGCATCAAACGTCTGAGAGCTGGTGTCGCGACTGGTCATCAATCGATTAAACTATCACCCAATAGCACACTGATGCCAACTTTGAGGTTGTTCCAGCTCGATGCACTGTCAGTTTGGTCGACGAGACAGTCAGCCATTCGAGTACCGAAATATTTCGGAGCGCTTAGAAATAAGAGTGATTGTCAGGCTTGGGACTTGAAGATGACCTGTGCCCTTGCGGATAATTTCCGGCCCAGTCATGATAAGATGACATAGTGAATATATGTAGCTGGGTACACGACTGACGAGACCAACGTCACTCACTGGGAGGCCGGAAAATATGTCTGAATACAGCCGTCCAACCAAACACGACGTTAATACCAATCTAATGAAATACAGAAGGAACCTCAACTTGGAGCATGTCAAGCCTTAAGTAATCATTGTCTGTGGCCCGACAAGCCATCTGGACACTCCGAGTCGTCCCCCCGTATGGATCTTTCCTTAGGCCGTCGCCTCCCTCAGACTGTGCTGCTGTCTTCATCCTGCCACGATAAGTTTGTGCACGGAGCATGAAACAGTTCTCGAGGGGTTCTTTCCTTCGTTTCACTTCTCTTCGTACGAGCCACCCCCCTCGCCGATGTCGCCTTAACTACGGTTGTCTTCCCTTAACTTCTAAGACCATGAGTTCGGTAACGTGGCGTCTAAATTTTATAAGATAGTGTTGTACATCAACGAATATGAAGAGAGGTAGGACTCGCACTTGGGGTTTGGTTGAAACGTATGTTATGGCAGCTAGCTGCGAGCCGGGAACTTGCTCTGTTAATTGCACCTAAGCCTCTGATCTCTAACGGTCATCGATCAGACCATCGCAGCTTGCATCGATATAACGACAGATACACGAGTCTGGATAGACCAAAGTCATCCCGTCTGCCGTCCCATTTAGTTAGGCTGTCTCTTACCTCTTCGGAGGCAACTTCTGCCGGAACCTCAAGCTCTTGAGAGGACTGCTGAGTCCGGATTATGCGACTGGGATCTGTGCAGATTACCGCTCGCTTGAGAACTTAAGCGCGATGATGAGACGATTCAGCGATTTTGGATTGGATCCTCCGATACCTAAATCGTGTCGAGTCTGCCTGATAGTAGCAAGAAAGTGCAGTTTCTTGCAATCGTTGAGGTCAAGTTGGTTTTTGCTATTTGAGTCTATAGCTCTAAACCAGCAGATCAACCGTGGACAGGCCAATTCTCTCTAGTCGCCCTTGTCGATGTGGACTCGGGACCTATGCAGAACAGTTACGGCCCTAATTATGGATCAGACCTGGTCGGCAACTTCCCTACATGGGCCTACAGGTCGAGCAGAGTCTCAACAACGCGTACCGTTAGAGGCAGGAGCAAACCTCTTGAGTACTTGTACCCACATATAATGGACCAGTCGAGACTGAACCCTTGCCAGGCTCTCTCCACAATTGCTTACAAGATAATGAGTGCTGAACCCGATAGGCTTTCCCTCGTCCCTGATGATGGTAAGTGCTTAACTATGGCCCAGAATGCTTCCTGATAGTCTCTGTCATCAGATTTGACTCGCGGGCGAAATCAACGCCTTTTGAGAGAGAGCGACAAAGAGCGGTGGATTCGACGAATGATCGATGTGTGTGCACGGGTATTTTCGGCATTGTACTAATTACTCACATTTGATAAGGCTATTCCGGGCCGAATGACTATGTTCGTGGAAACTCGGACTACAGTTGACAAGGACGGAAGAAGGAAGGGGATACTCGTCAAGACAACTCTCCATTATCAGCCGACTACAGGACGACGACGTGAGTTTGTTCCAGAGCGCAATGCCATGGAGCTAAGACACCGGTAGAGGAGATTGTGATTGACCGCCTACAAATTGATCAAGAGCCCCAGAGTGTTGTGAATGCCGTGTGGCGGGTGATCGAGCGCTATCATTTGGCTTCCAAGGTACGATGATTCTGGATTCTGATGTCACGGTTGCAACTGATTGGCTATGGCTGTATGTTCTATAGATCACAGTCATGATGATCAATCACGGCAATAATACCACAGAGATCGTGCAGGCGGTCGGGGCCATCAATGCACAATGCCGCCAAGCCAGAATACCATTCAAGACAGAAGACAACCGCCTCCGTTACATGCGCCGCCTGGCAGTTCGCCTGAGGCCTCCTCCCTCAGGCAAGGGAGTCAGCTCTCCTTTCTATCACCGTCTTTTCTTGACGAGTTGCTTAATAGGTCCGGAACTGCAAGCAGAAAGCATGCCTATCGCTGCTGAAGAAGGCGCACGGCGTGCTGGCATGCGTTCTACCGCCGCGTAGACATACGCTTGAGTCTTTTTCGGCCTTGTGGATGAAAGGTGGACCTTTCAGAGTTACAGAGTACGCCGTGTTTGTTATTATTCGTGCCATACCAGTGTGCAAAGTTCGGATGATTACCGATTGAGTTATTTAAAAGGGTGATGCTAGCCATGATTGGACTACGTGAAGATTCATGGAGACGGCGAGGTATCTGCCATCGAAACAAGGCCCGGCTTGTGAGCGCAGATGGCAGACGTGCGTAACACTTTCAAGATGACCTCGAGCAGCGAAGATCAGCTCAAAAATGGTTGAAATAGAGCCAGAGATCTGTTTGTTGTACGGAGGTTAGGTTCAGAGCTTGCAATTCGAGTGACGGGTAGTTCTCTTGGAGTGTCGGACGTGAGCAGGGTCTCTAGTGTTGAATGTAACCTGCCTAGCCGTGGAGATAGAGGAAAAGATGGGTGGACTTGTTAGGAGGTAAAGCGTGACCTCGAAGCGACATCCACAGTTTTTGAGGTTGTTGGCTGGTGCGGGCGTATTGGCGGACATGACAATCTTCCTCTGTTATCAAGGACAGCGCGGCAGGTAATCGAGATCAAAGATATTTGACGCATTGAAATCTATACATGATACCCGCTTGGCTCAGTATTTAACAGAATGATTGGGGAGCGAGGAAATATGAGCGCTATGCCCAAGCCTGGAGTGAACGAGCAGGTGAAATGTACCTCAGAAAACGTCCTTCCACCTGTTCCTTCTTCCAAGCTACACATCTTCTATAGCCGCCTCAAGCCTTCGCTACCTTACATGGAGATCCGAGAGATTCCGGTCAAACGAAAAATTACTGCCCAACCAATTTTGAGGTCTCGAGGTTGTTTTGAGGTGCTGATGAGATTCGATTCGCTGTAAATCAGACAGATTTTAGGGGCGGAAGCGATAGAGAGACCACAGATGCACATACTGGATATCAAGTATCAGTGGAGGATATGGATGGAATGTTGACCATCGCGACGATGAGGTGGTGACAGGAAGAAGGTGACAGGTACGGGGGTACCTCATTTCCGAGGTAGACCCGATGGAGGGGATTCTCACGTACAAGGAACCCCCTCAAAGGCCTAGATCACCCTGTGACAAGTCGTGCCTAAGGTGTTGTGTTTGGCTCCAGGGACAACCTGCGCGGGTTGATGTCAACTTCCAAGTCAAGCCTTGACTAGCTTGACTCTGGACCACCACCACTGTGACGCAATCCATACTGGAGTTTCACCGGGCGTGTTCACCAAGCCCATTTTTCAACGCAAGGTCACACCGCCTCGTTCCACCGCTTTTGTCGTGCTGAACACCGGTTTTGATTTGCACCTCACTAACATCCAGAGAGCCAACCACAACCATGTCGCTATCGTCGTCGAGTCCTTCTCCATCAGCAATGGTAAACTTTCTCCATCAGCGTCGTCTACCCCGGAAGTCCATTCGCAACTGTTGAATCTCCGAGTCTTGTCTTCAGTTTTCAGGTCATCGGGTAATGGCGATGACGGTCTACCTCAAGTTCATTGTTGAACCACCTCTCTGCAATGTCACGCGACATAATCTTCGAGGTATGCCTTCCTGCTACATGCTGTTGAGATGTGGTCGCTGGCACTCTCGTATTAAATATGCGCCCGACTTCTACCAACAGATCTTAACATGACTTACCTTGGCAAGATCTTCCGAAGTTCACTCTTGTTGAGGGACTACTGGGTACTCTGGCTTCGGAAATGACGCTCTCTAGGCCTGCCAGAGCTCCGTTCAGGGCTCGGAGAGGCGTGTTGGATGAATCTATTGCTGGGCCCATGGATATGCTGGGTGAGTCCTAATGAACCTTGAGTCGAGTCAACGCAGCCCTGAAGGTCATTTTCGCTCAAGCCGCTCAAGTAAACGAGACTGTTTGAGAGTTCGTCGCTGCGTTCTGTCGACCGTACTATCGTCGACCGATGCTCATCAACCACCCTGCAGAACCGTCAGCAAGGACAGACTGTTCAGGATGGAAGACAACGAATTCGGGACTGATAAGAAAGGCTAAGCCGAATGAATCATGGGCCTCGTCCACCCAGGTACGCTGGTCGGGACATATTTAATTTTTCCGTCTGACCCTTGTCTCCCTTCCTGGTGCCGGCCGACGATTTGTTTTGGGAAAGACTTCCTCAACAGAGATAAGAGCGTCCTCTGTCTCGGGTCCGACGGTTCGCAATAGGAAGGAAACGACGCTGAAGCTGCTCGTCCTGCTGTCGCTCAGGGATTAAAAGTCCGGCTGTTCATCGACGACAACGATGCGTCCATCGCTGGACATCCCTCCGAGTACATGAAGGGCCTCGAAGTCGGAAAGACTCTCGAAGGCCACGGATTGAAGGTTCTCGCTGTTGATGGTGGGGATATCGACGCTGTGTGGGGTGCTGTCAGCGAGACTGTACTTTACGATGGACCACCTGCTGTCATCTCCAAGCGGAAGATGGCCCCTGGTGCTTGCGGACATCGAGGGAAC
Source organism: Marasmius sp. AFHP31 (assembly GCA_024721195.1). Classification (NCBI taxonomy): domain Eukaryota; kingdom Fungi; phylum Basidiomycota; class Agaricomycetes; order Agaricales; family Marasmiaceae; genus Marasmius; species Marasmius sp. AFHP31. The sequence goes on along the minus strand of JANHQD010001498.1, from coordinate 10,507 downwards.
CACTCACGGACACGATGTCATCCCAGTCAGGGCTGCGCTCGGGGACTTCGAAAACAGGCCATACGAGGGTATTCCCAAGATTCTCAACAACAAGCCTATGCCCTCGCATTACCTTTTTGTCGGCTCGAAGGATTTTGTCGCTAACTGTGCTCAATTTGGAGAAGCCGTTAACGCTGTACTGGACAAGATTGGCAAGGAGGAAGCCAGGAAACACATCATGATCATTGACAGTACGTGTCTCAGCGCTTTCTCGACCCAATAGCTGACGGCACTTCGACAGGTGCTCTCGAGGGTTCCACTGGTTTGAAGGCTATTCATCAAAAGCACCCGGAATTCTTCATCCCCTCTGGTATTATGGAACGTGGTAACTTCTGCGTCACTGCTGTATTTGGGTTCGACAAGGACAAGACTGGTGTCTACTCGACTTTCCCTGCCTTCCTTGGAATGCTCGTCTCTAAAGTCATGATAGCCAGACCGAGCAACTGCAACGTTCTCCGCCATTTCTCGCATTCCGGAGGTGAGTCTGCTATGTGTCTGTTCTGTTCTAGATATCTCACGCTATATTTGTTTCCTATACTTGACGAATGGCCCACAACACCTGCCACTTCGGTATCAACTCTATGTTCGCCGACAACGGTCCCGAGGACGTTAAAACCTACGTGCACTTCCCTGCTGACGCCGGACCTTGTTCGAACGAGGAATCCGCTTTGTCTTCAGCACGCGTTCAAAGGTTCCTTATATCCTCAAGGAGGACGGCAGGACCAGGTTCTTCGAGGATAACTACAAGTTCGTTCTTGGAAACGACGATGTCATTCTCGAGGGCAAGGCTGGATACGTCGTGTCGTTTTCAGAATGGCGTATCAGGGAGACCTTCGTTCTTAGCCTCATACAACACGTTAGGCCTTCGTGACGCTCATCAAAACAAAAACCCAGTAGTCTATTCCCGATATACCAAGTTCACCGAAGCCTGCATGAGGTTCAAGCTCTCCCTTCGGCCCATCGAAATCCGCGACTTCCCACGTCTACGATCTTAGAGTCGGTAGCAAGGCTCATCATGGCCCCTGACTATGCGTCGATCACCCAAGCCGACTTCGAGGGCTTCCGTGAGGAGATTGTACAAACGATTTATGATGTTCGCCACCAGTGTCTCACGGTTCTCAAAGTGGATGAGATTTGTTTAGCAGGCCCCCGTCGAGCCTATGCTCCCTTCACGCTAGTTCATCCTTATGGTAGTTGTGCCTTCTGAACTCCCCAGTCCCAATTCGTTCCACTCGATGCGGCACATCGCATGACGTCACCTGAACGAGGAGGCTGCTGTTGACAGGGATATGGGCGTTGTACGCGCCGAGGGATCTGCGCACCTGTGGATTAGATTTTTTGTATTGCATGCTCATGTACTCGTCTGTGCCCGTATAAAAAGATGATTTCCATTGTACAACTACCTTGTCCGATGACCATGAGTGTACCGGCCCTTCCAACACGTCTTACTGTCCATGATCTTTCTAGTGAGTGTACATCTTACTACATCCTTACTACGTACGTACAACCTCTCTTCCATCTTTATGTGTGGTGTACAATGTTGTCGACATCATGGAAGGTTACTGTAAACTATGGTAAATTCTGGTCGCGGGCGTCCAACCCTTACATTCGAAACTGCCAATGGGGTTTTGCCGATAAGCTGTTCAACGTTAACGGATCTGCTACCTTCAAGAAACGGGTTAGTTCAAGTTGGACGCGACAAGACAAATACGATCGCCAGATCTGACATTCAATGGGAGTCTAAACAAGAACGCGAACGCGTTTTACTTATACGATACGTCGAAGCCAAGGCAGTGAGTAGGGCCATCATTGGAATTTCCCACCAAATCGGGCTCCAGCTGGAGTTGTTACCATATACAGAATCAAATTCCGATTCAACTCGACTCACGGCAGCAACGTCAATGGTAGATCCACCCTAAAAGGAAACCTGTCGATTATGTCAATGGGCGTTTCCCACTGCATCCCCTTATATCCCGTTCGTTTGGCCAAACTAGGTGGCAGAATCCAGGTTTCTTAATACAGTCTACCAGTTAATCCACATGGAGAAACGTCGCACGGCAGCTGCGTAACGGATTTATCTTGCATAGACACCAAACAAGAGGCACATGCAGCCAGAAATTATGCGACGTGCGTGGTTCATTTGCTGTTCGTTAGGCGCATTCAAATGAGACGAAGACAGTCCTGAATCCTACGCAAACGAGCTCAACTATAAAACGACACAAGTCTCTTTACCTATGGTCCCAATCCAATCTAGCTTATGGCGTCCCCAGCTCAATCCCACTTGCCCCAAGTTACCGTGAGTCAGGTTGCCCCTCAGTACGAGTCATTGGTCTTATTTCGAATTTCCCTCAGACGATCATAAATGAAATCATCAGTGAAATCAACATTGACTGGTCTATTCGCTGGAGATACCTTCCTATCCAAGAGCGAGCCGTTGTCTTCGATATAGTCAGTGTTAATGCCAGCCTGCCACAGTCGTGATATTGACTTCGCCTTCCTCAGGTGAAAAGGAGTTTGCGCGCCATTGGAATCGATTTCTGCCATGCGGAGGTTCTCCGAGGGATAATCAGTAGAGAGTCTGTGAATGTTCGGACTGCTTATTCTCCATCAAAGGCAAGCATCAGATTCGCAGATGCTACTCGTCAAGCGTTGCTGACTTCAACCTCTATCGTCCATCTCGTACAGGCAGCATCAAGGATGAGATGCCGTATCTGCGACGAGATTTTGGAGTGGCCTTCGTTGTATGTTCGTTCTTGGCTAGTACCACGCCCTCATTTGAACCAATGTCTCCTCATTATCAGGTTGATTGAATGCGGTCACACTTTCTGCAGCGGATGCCTCGCCTCCCATTTTCAAGATCTGTACGAGGCCGACGATCCTTTTAGCTGCCCCATATGCGACGTGCACGTTGCAATGAACCCTATTTGCAACAGCAGTCTACAGGCTGCCGTCGAAGGGAAGCACCCGCCAAGCCATGATGCTGTCACTAATCGCCAACTTTTGTTGGACTTTCCCAACATCCAATTGGACGAAGAAGCACATCTATAGACTATGCCTATCTCTACTAGTTCGCATAAATACTCGGAGCCATTGGTTTTTCAGTGTACCAGCGTCGTGAACTTGCAAAATAGCACTGAACACCTCGAAACCGCGCGTAAGATGCCATCATGAGTACGAATGGTGCAAATTTCACCTTGACCGCTGAATTCCAGTGTAAGAACTCGTGAGGATTTAGCCAAAAAGAGACAGATAATGGCAAGGTCTCCCTGTTTACTATAACTCCTGCTCAAGGCCCCCCTATTTTCCTTTGTTCCATCCCAGATCACATGAGTTTGTTGACATGCAAAGCCTTTTACTTCCATCGGACATCTGGCACATATCCCTCAACCACGCCATTTTATTAATTCGCCTCTTTTTGCGTCATGACATGTCGAGGACACTACTCGTGCTAGCCGGCTCACCGTACGCCGTCTCTGCAAGGCACGACAACTTTCGGCGGGTCCAACTTATTGTGAAATATACCTTTAAATGGAGGAAGTGGAAGCTGGTGATTTCCCGTACATGAACCATGAATGAATAGATATATGTGGACGTGACGATCTATGGATAGTTCCGGATTCCTTCTCAAAGCGACCAGTAGTACAGTGGAATGGACAACTCTACCTGGTGCGCAGAGTAAGCTCGATACACTTGTAGCCCTACGGACGCACAAAGTAGAGCCACCTCGGGTTCTTGGACGACATGGGAGTACGAAATTATTGAAGTTCTGTCAATTGAAATCCAGTGTCAGTGGACATTTTCCCCCGTTGGCACTAAAGAGCCTGTCGCTACATGTACTGAAAGAGACACCGTTCCGTTGAGATCATATCGTGGTATAGTGCAGTACAACTAGTCTCTAGAAAGGGCATCCAGACCTGGGAATATACGCCGTGACAGAGACGATGTAAAGGAACACAGTCATGGAGAAAAAACAAATTAGGACGAGGGCAATATCTTCGAGAAGGCCCTCGGCAGAGGCAACGCGAGATCGTAATTCAAGGAAATTGACTCTCTCCTCCATAGACTGAAGTGCTTGGAGAGCGGCATCATGATAGATTTTTTGGTAGGTCCCCAGTTCCTTCAGTTCGTCTAGAATTTGGTGAACAATCGGAGGCGACTGGTCGCCATCCGCGATCAATGAGCCCGAATGACCTGCATAAAGATGCGGTTCCGTGGGCACGCGCTTTCGGAAAACGTGATCAGTAAAACAAAACATCGCAGTAAGGATCAACTAGTAACTGACCATCACGCGTCTGACCGTGTCTGGCACCCGTCAATCACACGGTCCAATCTCGAATGTTAGAATTTCATAAATACCTGATACGGGTACTCCCTGTTCCCAACGGGCCTGAAGGCGATCGCCAGTAGACCTGCCAGTGCTAGGACTTTCCTGTCATGGCATTCAAAAAGAGATGGTCAGGGTCGTAAGTCGGGGCTTCAGAAGCGGAGAAAAACTGACCCTGTGTCCTTCGTCGACGTCCATTTCATCTGTGCTCACCTCCATAGGTCTCGCGTGGGGCCCACCAATAATGTCAGCTATTTGTGAGGCCTCTTTGCGAAGTTTTGCTGGATCTTCTTGAGATACAATGAGCTGGTTCTGCTTTACAATTATACTATTGAGTAATTCAGAAAGCGGGTACTACCAGCGTAGTCGCTTCACCTTTTGAAGTACAAATTCGCTGCCCTCGGTCATACGGGTTGTGTGATGAAATCTCGACCCACGCTCCACGCCGTCTAGTGAGCAGTAGTACTGGCTGAGCATATGCAGTGAGCCAAGCGATCGATGCCTTGAGCGCACCTGGTGATACGGACCCAGCCTGGACAGTGCTTGTCCATCTATGAGAGGAAATAGAGCCTTGGAGACAAACAGGGCTATCTGTTGCCGATCCCAACCAATTGGGTCTCGGTGAGATCTAAAACGAAGACAGATTCTTAATGCCAGTGGGCCGAGGTGAATAGCGTCCTTACCTCCAGTTGTTCGTCGGAAAACGCCGAAGAGCTCTGGTGTGTTAGATTGGTAGAACGGAGAGATTGTTGGGGAGACCTGCACGATGAGGTAGAATCAATGTTGTCTGCCCCGGCGCCCGAAGTGACCGAATCTACTCCATACTCGTCCTTGATTACTCGTGAGAGTGAAAGACATATACGAGCCGACTAAAAACGTACTCTGTTATTGTCTCCACAAACAGAGATCGCTTCAGTGGCAAGCCTTTCTTCTTCCGTCATCGCTGCACGGCGTCGATGATCTATAGCTTCGATCCTCGAGAGGTATCTATGGATCTTCCTGATTACCCCCTCCTGTAAGATTCTGCGAACCAGCACGTTGTTAGGTACACTCCGTTTCGCACGTCCCAGTCTTATCGCCTGACAGAAATATCACCACAGTAGTGTCAGCGACGATAGGGGGGGATAGTCAAGAAAAGAACTACCGCTCGAACGATCAACCCAGCTTTTTCCCAAAATATAGGATTGGTGATGTCCAGAAGCGCAATCCGGCGGGCCAAGTCCTTCGTGACGTGAGACTGGCCGATATTGACTGGGCGAAGAGACATCTGAATTGAAGCGGTCAAATCGGACAGCCCCGCGTTTATATACGCCGCAGAGGGGAATTAAAACAACGCGGTGCACATGGTCCCGGTTCAAGCTCTGAAGACGGGCACTGTGGGGCGGTTGAATCAATATTGATTGTTACAGGTAGACCAACATAGCGGGGATCTTCCTCTCCTCGACTTATTGGCGCGATTATGGCTGGCAGGGTAACCTAGAACGGGTCTATTTTCTGCGAGAAAAACAGGAGTGCGGATCTGAGAGACATACCTTGTGCCAGTGATCTAGCACAGATTTCAACACCCCTGGGGGGGCACGTTCCGTACATGATCTGTCAAGTTCAACGTTCAACGTTCAACGTCCAACCGTGAGTTTGAATGAAGCATTAAGACTTACGCTCAAGCAGGGACGTTTCTTGGAGTCGAGGCACGGCCCAAGCGAAGCAGGTTGTGAAGTGATCCAAAAAGCAAATGAGAATATATTTTCTCACATACCTGGTTTTGCCAGCCGTGCGCGTGATCACCCGTTGGTCAACTCATTACACTGGAGATATCCTGACCTATTGAGAGAGTCTAACAAGTGAAATCTTGTAGCCATATAGGCGAAGGAGAATGGGACAAGATGGGTTCTGGTCGCCGGCGGATCCGGAAATGCCGCTAGGCAGGCAGTATTATAGATCTAGAGATGGGAAAATTTGCAATCGTTTCCATTTGGGTCGCTCGCACTTCGAATTCGCTTCCGAGTTCCATAATATTAATAGATTTCCAAGATTTCACTTACACCACTACCAGCACATCGCCTCAGTCTGGCTTGAGAGACTACGTCCACTGCGTCGGTATAGACGATGTCTATAGAAAGAGTACTATTGTTCAGGATACCAAAGACGGAAATACCTCAAGACCGGCTGAAGCGGTTTCAGCCGGTAAACATAAGACTGAATCTCAGTCTTTAGAGACCCTTCTGTCAAATTTTCATTCTCGTTGAGGCGGAGTCTATGAAGCCATACGCTGTTGTTATGGGATATTGCACACGGTTTACGGTCTTCTGGTGAGCATCGCCGTTTGATTTCCCTACTGTTATTTTCGTCCTTGTGAGCAGTGGTTCGATGGGAATGATAGCCTCGTCTGGGAAGCTGGGTGGCTTGTGTCCGTGCGAATTTAACGTGTAGATACATGGGTAGACGCCCCAAGTGGACTGTCTTACTTAGTCTATACGTTGGCTTGAATCCTCTTGCACTATTGGTTGTTGCACCCAAATCCGTCTCTATACGTTGGCGGTCACCACGACCTTCGCCCCTTTCGCGACTTCAATCTTCCTGGGGACATCCTTGTAATGCCTGGAATTGGCATTTCTTCCTTGTCCTGCAATTGCCACCTTTTCCTTGATCGGTTCGATGCATCTCTTACCGTATCCCTCAAATTGCAGATAAATGAATGCTCCGCCGGTATGCTTGCCTTGTCCGTATGCTGATACTGTGGACGAAGGAGGCGTGCTCACTAGCTGAATGTCCTTATGAGGATAGACATTTATGCCCACTAGACCCACTATCCGTAACGGTAGCCCGACTCGCGCAAGTCATACGGTATACCAAGTTTTGACCAATTTCGACCATATTTGTCTTTTCTTCAAGCACCTCTGAGCTCTTAAACGCGAACAATTATAGCAGCACATTCCTCAGCTGTCGTGGTACAAAAAGGACACCGATTGCATGCGAAGACTCAGTTGCGTCGACCCAGCTGAGGGTGAGTTCCGTATCTTGAATGTCCTCAGTGTTTTTGACGATAAATCTTAATTTTAGGCTATGATTGACCCTCGAGTGAAGGTGGCTCTTCATTGCTTCATCGCAAATGCAAGCGCCGCTTACAAGACCAGTCGCATGGCCGTGAACGAGCTGCGAAAAATAGGATACCCCCCAGCCTCAGTTATGTCTCCCATACTGACCGATAGGATGACAGTCGCACTCAACATTCTTGCCGCCTTACTGCCAGCTTTTGACGCATCGGAGTCACAAGTCAGGTCCCTAGTGCAACACATCCGAGTGCATTGGAGGCTGCTTAGCCTATGGATCAAGCATCTCATCGAAGCCCTCATCCTATCAGAGGATGGGCCTCGCTCACCAGAGGGGGTCGCGGCAGTTGAGCATGCGCTGATACTTCTCCCTTCGTTTCTCAAACTTCTGCCTCCCATCTCAAGTGATGGTTTTGCCTCCTTACTCCGTCAGTCCCCATTCCTTCCCCAGCTTATTGTTCAAGTGTGGTTCAAAGTCCTCGAGATCCATCATTGGACATATGGAATGTGGTCGGACTGTTTACGACGCTTGGCAGAATCTGACTTCACCTCCTGGTTCACCCCGATCTCAATTCGCGATCATGCAACACAAAAGCAAGGCTTGGCCTTCATGCTTCATATCGATCACCAACTCAAACACCTTCCAAATATGTCATTATTCCACTTTCGGGAGTTTGTGGGTTTCCTCTTCTGTCCAAGCCCAGATCCATCAACACCAGGTCCGCTCTGTCCATACGTTCCTGGGCACACGCTCCCGATCCTTGTGAGGCTCCTTTCAGTTGTCCGTACAAGGAAACGGATAAGAACGGTGACAGTGGACAACAGTGAATATGAACTCGCAACGTGCCTCATTTGTGTAGTTCTCTCATACATCTCCAATTTCCTCCAAGAGCCCCACTTCTCAGTTGAGGCCTTAGACGCTGGACTTCTCTATGCCATATTCAGGACACAGTTGTGTTTTTTCCAAACGGAGATGACCCCGGTTTCCAGAACGTGCTACGATTACGGAGCCAAGATTATCGACAGCATCGCCCGGCTATTGCTCTTCCCCGCCATCTTGCATCGATTTTGGAAGTCTCGTTCAAAAATTGAACGATTATTGGACAAGGAAGTGGCTCGGGGCATTCCAGCTCTGTGGGTTGCCTGGAACCAGGCCACAGAGAAGGCTTTGAGACTCCATGAGTTTCGAATTACGTTGAAGAAACGGATGTCTCCTCTGTGCAATTATCGCGAGGTACGGTACTTTTATTGCTCCGCTCCACCAGCTTTATGTGCTGACAACGACATAGTGCACAGGAACCCGCCAAGAGACAAATCCAACCACAGTACCACGATACTTACGTTGCCAGCGCTGTCAAGTCGGCACATATTGTTCTCGCAAATGCCAAAAGCTTGATTGGAAGAATGGAAAACACCAGGAGACATGCAATTTGAATGCATTAAACGGTTCGTATCCCACCTGAAGATAAACCCTCATTTTGCCTCACGCCTGATCTTAGCGAAGTCATGGCCATCAATGATTCACCAAGAGCGCCTTTTCCTCCACGAGTGGGCCCTTCATCATATACGCGGTCATTTGGGCGACATCAAGGACAGTATTAACGAGCACATGTCCGCGCTCCGTCGTTTGGAGTACCTCAATTGTCACCCCGACCAGCGACTGATGATAGACGGTGCGAAAACCCCCATCCTCGTTGTTGATTTGCAGAAATCGGGAAGTCCAATGGCGGAGGATATTCAGGTCTTGGGTTCTAGCTACTCCATGGCCACCTTCCCTTAACTTTTGGGCCAAAATACTTAAGATCCTTACCTTACCTTACCTTCCCTTAAGGGAAAGTTGCCTTGAGGAAAGTTTTTTGGCCACCATTCACTTAATTTCCTTGCTAGATTGGGTTAGTATCATGCAAGAAAAATGAGCACAAACACTGGGCAAAAGTAAAATAACCAGGAGTCACATGTGGCAACAGCAAGAGTTGAAGCCAGAGCCATAGGGAGAACTGTCACAATGTGTCACGGGAGGTGATCTACCAACTGCACCACAAGAGCTTATACTTCCGTTCACACCTCGTGTAATATATACCCCTTCCTCTCCGCTTTTTGGCCTTTTTTTCACTACTAATCTACATGTAGTACTCTAGTGCCATACTTTCAAGGGACCTGTGCTGACAATAAAAGAGTATTCAGTATAGTATCAGCTGAAATGAGGCCAAAAAAAGCGGATTAGCAGGGGTATATATTATATGAGGTGTTCACAAAAATATAAGCTCTTGTGGTGCAGTGGGTAAATCACCTCCCGTGACACGTTGTGACAGTTCTCCCTAAGGCTCTGGGTTCAACTCTTGCTGTTGCCACATGTGACTCCTGGTTATTTTACTTTTGCCCAGTGTTTGTGCTCATTTTTCTTGCATGATACTAACCCAATCTAGCAAGGAAATTAAGTGAATAGTGGCCAAAAAACTTTCCTCAAGGCAACTTTCCCTTAAGGGAAGGTAAGGTAAGGTAAGAATCTTAAGTATTTTGGCCCAAACTTGAGGAAAGGTGGCCTAGATTTCCGTTCTAGCCCATTCGACACATCGGAACTGGGATGTGAATATGATTCGGCGCTGCTCAAATGCTGGCGAAACGAGGTGACCAATAGAAACATACTTGTCGCTACTCTTTTCCCAAACCACGCCGGGTACGGCAGGAACTTGGTTTGGATCTATCTGATTCTGTTCAACCATCCGATGGTCGAACCACTGCAATATTCTGTCCCTGACTCACCATTCAGCATACGCCGTGATGAACAGGGGTCACATTATCATAGATTGGTTGAGCGTGGCGAGTGAACGGGAAACTGGAACATATGCTTTTTAGAGACTAGCCATGGCATCTGTGGATTATGACTACATACGTAGGGGCTGTTAATCAAAAGTTCACTGACGCATCGTGATCGAGCGCGATATTAGAGAGTTTGCGCACGAGCCATCAGAGCCATCAATCCCACGTTTATCCTCCTCCGTTTGCACAAAAAATAAGACCGGCGCGCGATCCCTTTTTGAGCGCGCACCTCCGAAAGGCATAGGCTTGATGCGAGCACTTCTGTGGGAAGTCA
>JANHQD010001494.1:0-11588 GCA_024721195.1 Marasmius sp. AFHP31 | reverse complement strand
TGGATGACTCGTAATATCAAAGGCCCATAGACATAATCAAAGTTTGTAGTTTCTACCACAATCATCTTTGACTGACGCACAATGATGATGGTCCTAGCAGCGAGAACGTAACAAAGACCTTTTACACTCCACTCAACTCTACACTTAAATACCCTACTTCATGATCAACGACTGCATGCAACCATGGAATCACCCCCAGGTCTTTCGCGCTCCCGCGTTCCCCTCGCACCTTCCCCCGTGCCGAGTGACGACTCCATCTATGGCCAACGTAAGTTTTTGCATTCTTGCATACGGACTCTACGCTGACCGACGCGAATTCATCATTTCAGGTCCAGGTCACCGTGGGGTAAGCCTCCACCGTCCAACAAGCCCTCGGGCCCTCGATGATCCCATGTTGGGTACTCTAAACGAGCTCCGAGACAAGATCAATGAGTTGGCGGCCAGCATCGAGAGATTGGAGAACTTAGTGGCTCAGAATAACAATGTCTTGAACAGCGTACAAGAGACTGAGAAGAGGATACAAGAGAGCACGAGTTCGTTGTTGGGCCCCGTGCAGGTCATTGGGCCTTTCGTCCAAAATTTAAAGATGTTTTCCAATGATCGTGTGAGTGACCCGCATTCCTGTCCGCCAGAACTAGTACTAAGGGTCACTTCTTTCCTGTCATAGAACCAATTCGGGGGATCCGGAAGAACCAACTGATGCGGGCTGAAGCCGCCTTTCTTGCTCTTGCTATCTCACCGATCACTTGGTGGATAGTGTGTCCTCGACAATATGTACTATTAGTTATCCGAATGTAATCTTGTTCATGTTCGTCCGAAACTTCATTTTTATTCGACTCCTGAGCCGGGCGCCTGTTTCACTAATCTGCTTTGAAAATCGAGTGTTCATGTCATCTGAAGGCCCAATTTCAGTGCCTCAAGGTCCTCAATCCCTTCTATATGTAGGTGTGTCAGCCATTGCCAGCATGCGGCGAGGTATTGGCTTCCGAGAGCCTGGTTATCAGCAGCGCTAGCCTCATGACAGGTGCCCAGCTCGGAAATATCCACGTCTACTGTTGTCTGATATTGCCACGGACTCTGGATCTTTGACTGGCCTCACGGATGATGCTCCAGAAATACGAAGTTGCGAACCTAGGGCTGTACACAGTAGTCCACGATACATATAGCGAGACGTAGGTAATCATACCCACTTGTTGTCTCTGATCAGCACAATAGCATCCCTTCAACGTGAGATAATTCGGCGAACAATGATCTAAATGGACTTGGTATCTGTTTGCACGTGATGCTCCTCTAATAAAACACTCCTCGAAGCTCCGACAAGGACACCCATCTCTCTCAACAACAGCCAAGTCATGTATGGACTCACGCCAAAACCCTCTCATGACACGGGGCTCCGTAGTGGCAGTACGTGAAAGATTAGTAACCTCAAATCAAAATTGTCGTCGCTCATGACTGGTACTCTACAGAGAAAGGCTTTAAACATACAGGAACACGAACAAGTGATGTCAAATTGGGCACTAGCGTTACAAAAGGAACGAACCCAGCTCCTTGCCCTCGACGTTCTTTGCCTCATGTCGGGGATCCCTGTGAGTCCAGTGAACCTGTACTTTCCAATCCATCAACTAATTGTATGATCGCGACCATCATATTTTTAGTTTTGTCGTGGCCGTCCTTGTCTCAGGTCGCCCATCAGTTGCTAGAAACTCAAGGGCCTTCCTACCGTCGAGAGACTCGCTCGGTATTCGACCCGACCTCAGATTTGAAGGAATCTTCGGAGTCCAAACAAACACTTCTATCCTTGAAGTCACTTGAAACAGCTGCAACGGAGCTTCAGATGGTAGCAGACGAGCTAGCGAGTCTCATGAGGACATATGTAGAATTGAAGGAGCGACAGTCGTTTGGACGAAGGCCTGTAGATGATCTCTTATAATTAGGGTGCTCGGTTACAAAGGAATCGTAGGTACGGAGGGAAACCTTGGAATTTGTGCCTTAAGTATCTACTGGGTGTAGCAAGAATGTATACAGGTAATCAATAGGGTTACGGGATGAAGCTGGCCAGTGGCCTCCAAAATATGAGCGTGAAGTTTCAAAGGTTGTTAAGCGCTTAACTGGCGCCCGGCAAAGCCCGAAATACTGCATGATCATGACTGCATGACAAATGCTTGCCAATTCAACTTCGAACTCTCATGTTCGTGTATTCTCTCCAAAGTTCCAATGCTGGCAAACTGCCACATAGAAATGGCTTGATAAACAGTCAGCCCTTCCATACTGGCAAATTGTCGTATGTTTTACAGCTGTTTCATTTCTCGTCAACACGTATGTTCTACATTTTCTTCAACGCTTGTCGACACTGGAGCCCTCACTGATATCTGCCAAAAGTCACCTAGAAGCCTTGAATTGGAGCCTGGCAAACATTTGCTCCCTACGAACATGTTGCAGGAGGACACTATCTCAGCACACATTGAAATGTGCCCGGATCAAATAAAGATATCCCACCATATGGTATGTACCTCCCGAATCAAATGAAATGAACATTGTACCTGATTCGCCTCATCTATCTTTGTCCCTCGAGCTGGATAAATACCGCTCGTTCATGACTTGGTGAAACACCAGTCCTTGCGGCACTGGCGAACCGCCCAAATAGCCCTTAACTCGTGACCATGTGCCCAATCGGCGTCCAACTTTAGCTTTAAGAGTTACGGCCCTTCACGGAACATGTTCCACAATGCCGAGAAGGCTGGTCTGGCCAACAAGAAAGCTCTCCCTACTGAATTTCGGGAGGATGAGGCCACAGAAGTCGTCAAGGAAAGCTCAGCCCATGCTTGACCAACATCGGTCGCATGAAGCGGTCGGAAGTTCGACAGGCTTGGAGAGAGAAACACACCCTCAACATCATGATTCGGTTTGCCTGCGCATGCTCCATCTTCGTTATCGCCGTCCTCGGATTGTCGATTTGCAACTCAGCACGTATCCAGTATGACTGAGCTGGCGGGTCACTCGTTCCAGAACAACCCGGATGATGTGCTGATGGCTGTGCGAGGGAAGTTTTCGATTTGACCAAGCTCTCGCAATTCCATTAGAGGGCTGTGAACCTCTCCTGTAGTTCTTTAGCAGCGTTGAACTAAAATTAACCAACTTCAAAATCATGCATTGTCATGCGAGCCTATAAGATTTGGACTGCTGTGGGTGGGTCCGAACAGCAGTGTTCACGAAGTTGATTTTGGCCAAAGAATTGTTCGTTTGAAGACCGCTACCGACCGAGGCACACTTCACTCTTTCGTTCGTGATAAAGGTGAGTTTTTTCGAGTCTAATCTGTTATAGGCCACTGAAGTATTGTCGCTATTAAGAACCACGTTATATACAACACGAGAACGCTACGGATACATCAAGAAAACTAGAAATACATCAAGAAAAGGTATATACCTCGACTAAGCATCAGTTCTGCCCCAACATCTGCGCAACAAGCTTCTTCTCCTCGATCAAGGGTACAATGACTTCCTCGAAGGTTTCTGAGGCGTCGGACAGCAAGAAAATTTCGTGGTGTTCACGCCTGTAATCAGAACAACACTTTCGCGGCCTCAAAACACAAATTTCTTCCAACGCCGCGTGTACTACTCGTTCTACGAAATGGTAAGTCATTCATTCCCCCGACCGATGATTGGAAAAACTCACCGACAAAATGACAGTACGCGACATGCACGGGCATGTACCAACTGTGCTTTTGTGAGGGGCACTGTCGGTGCCATTGCCGTTCCCGGCCCCCGGGATCCACGGTCCGCCTGACCTTGTAGGTGGCAGTGTTACTCAAATCGCGGTCGGTACCGTCCGAGAAGTCCACGCCCTCAATCCGGAAAACGTAGATGTATCCCTCCCCCTCGGCCGTCGAAAACCCTCTCTCCATCGCGGCGTGCGTCTTCAACCACAATTGGCAATCTAGAATGAAGGTCAACTCGTCACAATCGTTGGCGAATCGACGATCAACCTACGCTTGTTGTGGAACGATTGCGCGATACATGCCAATTGGTAGGGATGCTGGTCGTCGACGGAAAAGCAGTCAATGCTGAACGATTGTGGGGTCGCAGTGGTCATCGATTGGCAGGGGTGCTGGGCGTCGACGGAAAAGCAAATAACGCTGAACAATCGTGGGGTCTCGGTGGACATCGTTCTCGTGATCTTCGTGGATGTGTCCGTGAGGTGGATGGGAGTATAGAAGGAAGTAGGTCGAACTCGTGAAGCCGGTGGGGTAAAGGGATACAGGGCCACTTTGGGAAAGGCAAGGTCAGTGTTGTAAGGTGCCAAACGAAGAATTTTGGTACTCACCAAAGCCTCAGAAGTCTCTCCCAACTTCACAGACGCTTCCTGAGTCAAGGTGAACGAAATTTGATGAAGAAAATGGCCGGTTTCGTCTCGAACTGGGTTCTTCTCGCGCTGGAAGCTCTGTGAGTAAACCTCAAATGGGAACAACGAATAGTTGTCGCTCACTCGCCGTAGTAATCAGAGAGAGATATCAGGCATAGACTGCCTTTGGGTATGTAGGTGATGAGTGAGAACAGGCAGGCGATTTGGCAAGCGCCAGCGCCCTCCCATTGAAACACGTGCCGCCCCACCGTTTCGTCTGAACCACAACCTCCCACAGCCCTATGTGCACATCCACAGAAGGCTTGGAATTCAGCTTTCGAATGGAAACCGATGCGCTGCGTACACAGGTCGCAGCGAAATGGCGAATTTCTTTGTACGAATCAAAACCCGCCATATAGGTCTTCTTTCATTCAGTCAAGATTTTATTTTCGACGCGTAGTCCTAACTCCTACATTGTCTTCTCGTTACTCAACCAAGCCTGTCATCATACATCACTTCCGATGCCGAGATGGGGTTCGCCAGTTGCTTCAAGTAACACCAACCCAAGAGCCAGTAGCTGCTCTGGAGAACCCCTCTCCCATAAACCCTCCAGAATCCTCCCCGTACTTTTCATCCCAGGCTTTCTCACGATTCCGCTTCCCTTTCATGTCGAGGATTGCCCTCGTTTGCCTACGATTCTGTCTTGATCCCCACGACATTTTACCCCCCCGATAGTTTCATGTCTGGGAATCTCGTCACCCTCTGCCTCGTCAACGCCACTTTTACTATCCTCGAGGCTCGTACCTTTCACATGGTCATCGAAGAAAGGGTGTGCTGTATGAAATGCAAGCTTGCCATGCCACCACCGTCATCAAGCCTGTTGGTATTGACCAGCATGTTCGTCGTCCATCATCGGGCTCACTATTAAGAACAATGAAAATGTCTGGTGTTGGTGAACGGAATGAGTAAAGGATAACCATCCCGATTTGTTCTTCGTGAGTCCCCATCTCATTTAGAATCCCTTCCGTTTCCTCACCCTCTTCATTCGTATCAAGGCCCTCCGAGGCGCTTCCCCCTCATTCGGAGTAACAACCTCCATCGAAGTCGAAACATTCCTCGTACCAACATACTCTACTACTCCCTCTCCATCCCGCCGTCGTACCCAAATTCGTCTCAGTGGTCTTTCCATCCCCGCTTTCCACGCGCTCGCCCTCATCATGCAATTCATTTCGGTTTCTTCAGCGGCAGCATCCTCCCCGAACCGTCTCGATCCAAGATCTACCCGTAATGCCGACCCCCGAAAACACGCTGGTGACCCACTCGACGTCGAATCCGATGATGCACTCATCCCGGAGGGTGTTCAGCTACGTACGATCTGTGGTGGTACAGACTTCGGTCAGATCAACCTGAGACCGGGCGGTGGGGGGGAATGGCAATACATGGAATTCAACGAGCCCCGAGTCGGTGTTCGATGGTCAGACGCAGGTGGTTTGAACAGAGAGACTGTCTTGTTTCATACACAGACTCACGTCCCCGCCATCCCAATCTTCCCGAAGACGTTGCCCAGAAATTCACCAGCACCACCCAACAAGCAACCGAAGTTGACAGCTGGGTCAAAGGAGACAAAACCACTCCCCTCATCGACGAGAAGACCACGTCAAAGGGCACTCTACAAACGACGTTTGGGAACGACACCTCATCAAACCGTAGGTACCATCCCGCTCTTCCACTTTACCCCCCCAACTCTAACCAATCTCCCCCTAGGTACGAAATAATTGAATCTAACGCCTTCCTCCTCTCACTGTCTACACCCAACCACCGACCTCTTCGATTGGGGATTGGATACCTTGAGCGCTACAATCCTGTTTACTTTTCGTCAATGCTTGGCGAGGCTCAGAGGGTAAACAAAGCAAGGTGAGCAAGATCAACAAGCTCTAGCCCATCTTCTCTGTTTTGACACGGAAGACCAACGCAGTGGTGGTGGTGCAGAGGGTGAGGTTGAAGAGCACATCCGAAAGATGGAAGCTATGTTCTTCAAGTGCTCCACTGGGTTCAACAACGACCAAGACATCATGTCCCACCTTCCGCACCTGATACCAATAACGTCCTCCTCACCGGCGCAATCGGCTCTCTCCCACCAAACCATATACATCCTGCCTCAATCGCCCCGCCCCCCTCCGCACGCACAAAACACCACCAAAAATCCTCAACCAAAACCTCGACGTCCACCTCACTCTCAACTCCCACCGAATCGTCTATTTCACCCTCGGTGCCGACCCCCCCACCAAGGCCGCATCGTCCGCTATCTTGAGAGGCTATCATGGGCAAGCTCTCACCGCGTTGTGCCCTCTTCCCCCCCGGATCCCGGATGAACGTTGCCGGGCCAAGCCTGAAGACTTTGGATTTACTCAGGAGTATGAAGGGGGGCGGGGTTGTCATCCGTTGCCGTGCCCACGCGACAACGGGCAGGCGAACAACCAAGTCACAGACAACGACGAGGGCGAGATGCAGAGCGAGAGGATCTCAATTCAAGTCTAAATCACCGCTACCAGTGGCCACTGTCACCCACAGCGCCTCCACCTTCTACATCATCGACATTCCCAATGACAACGACACCCCCGACGACACCGAAGACACAGCTAACATTGACCTTGTCAGCCCTTTCCCTCGGTCGTCACACGAGGACCTCGAGACTGCAGATCTGCCTTTGCTTGCTGGATCCTCAGCGTTGCTTTCACTGCCACTCAAACTTCCTCCTTCGCTTACCGATGAGACCATCTTCTCCTCACCTATGCGCGCGAAGACGAGCATGTTCTCGAGGGAAGTGACGCTAGGCATCGCCATTGCCAGAGTAGTCCTCACGCACAGTCGCCTAGAGCTCATTAGTTCAGAAAACGAGCACAAGAATTCAAATACCACGTACCCATTGGCGATCACTGAGATATGGGCCCCATCACTTCCAGTTTCTTCGACAATAGCTACCTCTCCGTCGTGCTGACTGAGATGCCTACCTCGGATGGGCCTGAAACACCTTCAAGCTCTCCACCGCCAAGGTTCAAGGACGAGACCCGACTCACTCTGCTACTCTGCTACTTCGACTTCGACGACATCCTCCCTCAGATTCAGCGTCTCGATGTCACTCCATCGAATGCTCCAAGAGCGACTTCAAGGGTCCTGTGGTCGATCAAGAGAGGGATCGGGAGAAGGAGAAGGATAGTAGTTGATCGTGAGGAATCTGGGACATCGACCTCGTCAAACAGTTCAAGGATCCTTGACATTGTCGAACTATAACTCTTTGCCCTTCGCTATCAATGGTTTACGCTCCTGAACATCTTTTATTGCCTGATTTCTCCTTTCCTTTCCTTTGTATACTTTACAACGAGCTGGCGAGGTATAGTAGGCTTACTTTACCCGAGTTACATCAGTAGCGTAGTCAGCCAATCAGAATTGTTTCTTTATCGGCGGAGGACTCGAACTCGGACCGCCGAGGATTCTTTCACGCGGCGTACGGACTTGATTGAAGAATTGGATGTGACTACGTTACATTTACTTTTATTGAAACTCCGCCGATCGTTCGACACGAGGACTCAAGTTGCACTCAAGTTGACCTCAACCGAGGTCATCTCGGATGAGACTCAACCGAGCCGTACTTTGCCCGCCGTGTCAAGCTCCAACATTACCCTCCGTGCGCCCGTGCGAGGTCGGAAACAGAATCAACACCTTCCACACCTTTGCTAGGACTCACTCGCTAACGTCGACTCCCCTTTTTCGTCCTCCTTGGTCAGCGTAACCCAAGCTACTACCTGGTCGAGGGGACTCTTCCAGAGCGTTGTGGTCTTCCGCCGAATCGGTGAAAGGTTCTGAACCCGAATGTGCTGCTCCCTCATCCAAGCTTGTCGGTTGAAGCTCTTGAAAAGCATTTTCACGGTCCGTTCACTCGACCCCGTTATCTGGCTGGAATGACTCGCTTCTAGCCTCCGTCTGTACTTGTGAGGCTCTACTAGCGTCTCCTAAATCTCTGCCAGGACCCTCCAAAGCCAACTCGCCCTGCGTATCCTCCGAGGCGGTGTCAGGTCCAGGGCGCAACTCTACTGTGTTCTCACGCGAGCTCGAAGGCCTTTCCGCCTTGTTTTCAGGCTGGGAGCCTGACCCTGCTGCGCTGTCCGCCTTCGTATGAGATTCGGAGCCTGACTCTATCTTGTTTTTGTCTTGCGGAAATGACTTAGCATGAGCCCTAGGAGGTTTTTTAGTCAAATATATGTAAAGAAAGGGCCGGAGACATCCACGTACAGACCTTGGATGGTCCACCCCATCCGAATACTCTTTGTCAGCACCTCGTCAAGCTTCAACCACTCGTCGATACGGTCAAGATGTCGGTTGTACACTGGGCTGAGTTTGTCTTCCTCCATCTCTCGATCGATGTACTTGCCGCTTGACCATTTGCTCAAACAATGGTCTATCTGAATTAAACAGTGAGCAAGGTTCGAGCTCAAGGGGACGAAATTGAACACATACTAATGTAAACAAAAAGGCGATCGGTTTCTGTATGACCGGGCGAAAGAACTGTTGCCATTCCAAAAGTGTTCCTGTTCCAGATCTTGAAATCCAAATCTCGGCTAAAAAGGAGGAAATTCCTTTCTTACCGTGCGCCGTCTCGTTATAAAAGAGTGCTTTGCAGATTGCTGTAACGATGATAGGATGCTCCATGTAGCCCGTTCTGTTCTCCGGGTCCTGAAGAGATATATTCCCTGTAAATTCGCCTGAACCGAATGAGGAACCAGATGATCACAGACCTTATAGTACCATCCAAAATTGGTTGCAAGTAGGGCATACTTTCTCTGGTTGGCCCGCACAACTTCAACTTGGTGAGTTTCCGTGTTGAAACCAAACAGGGGTGCAATAAAAGGTTCTACTCTCTCGCAAGATACGCTCCGGGATTGAGTTCCTCTTGTCGCCATCTGGCGAACCAGCATTTTAGCTTCCCGCAGTCGGCACAGGGAAAGAGAGGCGACATACCAAACAGCTTACTTCTGCCGTCAAAATGAACGGCAGCTCCCCTTTCGGTACGAGTTTGTTATGGTGGTAGTTCCATAAGTATGAACATTGTTTTTTGTGGTTGTCAGGATCAGGGAACATATTCCAGCAGATGACAATGGTTTCATAATCACGGAGGGAGCGTTCAACAATTGACCGACTCAACCCGAGATAGTCTCCAAGCTCCTTGCCTTGCGTACCAGGGTGGAGTTCTAGGGAGCGTCTGGGTTGTTCTTTCACCTGTTTATGGCCAGGATAGGGTGCGTGTTTAGTTGATGAGTAAATGAAAAAGACAGGTGCTCACCTCCACAGAAGAATTCTCTCTTCCGTTAGCTTCCTCGCCCTCCTGTACTTCCCCCGCATCCTCCACTTCCCCACTACCACTGTTCGAACTCTCGTCGGACTCCTTGTCAGCTGACCGCTCGGTGAATTCTATCGTGAGTTTCTTAAATAGGATTGTATGGCTGTTCTGGATACGGAGTTCATAACATCCCGTCCTCAACTCGGGGAATCCTTCTACTGAAACAGTCTCGAACCCGGGAGAGTCGGTTTCAACGACATCGAAGCGGACCGTGTGGCCATCATCAGAAGTGACACCGACCTCCGAAACTGAGCCCGACACTGACCGCGTGAGGGAAGCGATGAGATTGACAATGTGTGAAACCTCAGGCTTGATCGAGAGATTGAGAGTGATCTTGCCTGGTCGAGGGATATATATCATCGCAAAAACGTCGACGCGGTCACTTAGAAGAATTTCATGCTGATGTATCGAAAAAGCGGAATAGTCTTTGTTGCCATGCGCAGCATTAAAGTCGCATCCGATGATGTATTCGAATTCCCCTCCGTTCCGGGCGTCTTCTTTCCACTTTCGACGGTTAGCAGCGATAGCTTGGTCGATGTGGGTTTTTTCAGCACTGCCACGGCGCTCGAACAGAACACTCATGATTCTGCGATGCCTCTGCAGGACAGATGGGATTAACGAAAGATTTTCATTGCTGAATGGGGTAATAGAAAAGAGTAGGCTGGCGAGCGAAGGTGATGGAGGGAGGGCAACTAGAAGACGAAGCAAGTCGTATGCAGTGCACCCCCAAGGAATAAATTCGAGTATCTGAACTGAATCGATCTGGAGGGATAACGCGTTCAAGTTTGCTTCTGAGGCTTGACGGATTTTTGTGTAAGGGGGACTAAATTCGGGGGACCCTGGACCGCATGGATCAATGCGGTTGAGTGGTGATGATGCTTTGACGTCAGATAAACGCGACAGCGATGTTCGGAGGAGGAGGATCATTTTACGATACACCGGCGTTGGGACATTCGCCTGGCCGTTCACAGTGAAAACGGGGAAGAGTGCCTTCCTGAGCTTCTCTAGATTGTGAAGCGGTGGGAGTGCAAATAGCTCTGAGACGGATGGTGCCGGTGATTGGTCCGAGTG
The DNA here is from genome assembly GCA_024721195.1 of Marasmius sp. AFHP31. Taxonomy (NCBI): domain Eukaryota; kingdom Fungi; phylum Basidiomycota; class Agaricomycetes; order Agaricales; family Marasmiaceae; genus Marasmius; species Marasmius sp. AFHP31. The sequence goes on along the minus strand of JANHQD010001494.1, from coordinate 783 downwards.
ATCCATAATTTCTCCCCAACGTTGCATTATGATGCTATTCCCGTGTAAATGGCGTAGGGATCGGAGTTCTCGCACCAATATGTCATACGTTGCCTCGTACTCAAAAAGCCGAAAAGCCTCTGTGGAACCACTCCACCTTCTGCGACACCCCTCTTTGTCCAACGAGATTCGGTCCTCCATGCCCCGAACCCACTCTAGCGCCAGAGGACGGAGATGAGTCGGGGACGGCGAGATAGGCTGGACAAACCGATGCTCGAGAACGCAAAGATAGACCTCCATAACAGCACTGTCTAACATGTGTCCCCATTCCCTGACTTCGTTAGTCGGGAAGATCACTAGAATTGACGCCCCCCTCTGTAGACAATAGTCACTTTTTAGATCGTATATCTGACGCATCCGGAGATATTCCTTGTCGAATTTCATCAACGGGATTGATTCTCTGATAGTCCCTGGGTCAAGGGAGGGGGGAAGTGTAACATTCCATGACAGAGCAAGTTGACTGCCTGAGCTCGTTTCGGCTGTGCACAGCCGGCTGAACAGCCGGAAGGAGTAATCAAGAAGAAGGTCAAGTGTTCCGCGATCAATGACGGCGACGGAATCCAGCTCTACTTCAGTGTCTAGTGCGACTCGAAGCGCACGGGTGCCGGGATAGTCTTGTGAGTGGGAGGTGAACACAGTGTGTGAATTGTCTCCATTGATGAAGACAGAGATTGAGGTCCACTTGGAGTCGCTTCGGGCAACAGTCATGCAAAGAAGCTTCCTCTCGCATGTCTCACTGATGTC
>JANHQD010001493.1:0-10243 GCA_024721195.1 Marasmius sp. AFHP31 | reverse complement strand
GGAGATGTGTAACTACCTTGATTGGACACAAGCCTGACACTCCTTCACCAATTTTCCTCAGATCACTCATTGGTAGATAGTGTAGGGCCATTCACATGGTATTTATACAAGTAAAAACATGAATATATCTATATTATACACTACCTAATCTGCACTGCAGGACAAAAACAATATGGAGGAATTTTCAGTTTGAACCGCGGTTGACTGGGTTGGCGTGGTTTCAACCCGGCAAAACCCGAACCGTGTGAAACCAACCCGCACCAAACCCAACCCACCTGTTGGCAATATTAGTTCTAGGGGAGGATTCCAGCGTACATCAATTCGAGGGTAATGGTCTTCCCAGTGAGAGTATGAAAGTTTGCGAACTGGTGATGGTAATACAACTTGCAATCTACAAACATGAGCTCTTTTTCTACTGTATTTCTCAACTACTCTTCTGGCTCGATTTCATTGTCTGCAGCTTCTTTGTATCCTTGAAGAGACAGAATTTTTAAGCCAGGTTTTTCCATCATAAACCAGCGATCAACTTCAGTTCCATCCTGAACAGCATGTTTATAGCGAGGATCTGGTGCCATCATGACAACAGAAAGGATATCCTTTGCATCAGTCATCTGGACATCAATATCTCGGAAGTGTTGCATTGTGATATATGTCTGGTTTGAGCTTGCAAGAAGCTCGGAGTTTGGCTCACCAAATAACAACACCATTGCACAGTACTGAGTTTTCCCCTTCATGATGTCTTGGAAGTAGAAGTGTACTTCACCTATGCACACTTTGCCATTCAAATTGAACTAAGCCAAAAGTTGAGTCCTTCCATTAGTAGAGTTTTAAAGCTAGCTTACTTTGACATGACGAGACATTCTGATATGGAGAAGTTGTTTTGGTTCCTCTTTCCAACGGCAGCGAGCAGTTTGGCCATTGGGAAGTCGGAGTTTGGCCCATCGGTACACCTTGGGGGATGATACAAGTAAATCAGTATCTTCTCCACCAAGGTTTGAAGTCCAGTATGCTTTCCAGGCATCATATTCCCTTTCTGTGAAAGCACGTGCTGTTCGATCTCGTGCACGAAGGAACATAAAGTCATCTCCAATATCAAGTGCACCTCTTGGAAGACTTGCTTCCGATGGCTCAAGATCAGGAACAAGAGCCTTCAGTGCATTGACTTGGCATCGGCGAACACCCCGCTGCTGCAAATTGGTGTAAGGGCTGGAGTGTTGTTTTATCTCTTCTCCTAGGTTTCCAATGGTACGTTCAATTACCCACTGGGCAAAGATGATAAACGGTCCCAAACGGAGAACCTCAGGAGGAATATGGGAGATGCTATGAATGGAGGGTCGAACAAAGTGAATCCGACCAGGATGTCGCTGAACATAGATTGTCTCGAATTCATCGGAGAACTCTGTGAACAGTCGAGATGCCTCTTGAATTTCTTCCACCAGTATCTCCTCCTGCATCATCAATCTGAATGCCCGCACAAGCTTACAATAGTGTTCCCAAATAGTGTCGGGCAAGACTCCATGAAACAGACAGGGTCCTAGGCCAAAGAAATACAGAAGGTATTCCCATGCCTTGTATCCACTGTTGATTTTCTCTGCTGGGTTCCTTGGGGGGCGATCAAAAGATCCTGGAATATATGGGGTGCATTTTGCAACCTCCAGCCCATGCTCCTTCCAAACATCATCTTTCAACACAGCCCACCACCAAGAATCTTTACTATCACTTTTATCACAGTCAAGTGTGCCTCGCCATAATGAAAAGAATAGATCAGGAATGTTTAGACAAGGGAGATGCATGATATCGCCTGGAAAGCATGTTGGGACTGGGATTGAGTGAGATTGGTCAAGGCCACTAAAGATCGAGGGCTTTGAGATACCAGTCTCGAGGCGGTTGCGTTCATAGTCGGTTTTGTGTTGGGACTGCCGCATAATGTCTAGATTCTGGTTGTATCGTGAGATGCACTTGTCGGGTGTAAAGTTACGGAGGAGGTTGGATATCTGAATATCGGGATGAACACAGCCAGATACGGTGTATTGATTTGGTAGAAAGCGGGCTGGATAATATATTGATGCACCCTGCTTGCGTCTACCTCTCAGTGGGCAGTAGAACCGGCAGTGAACCTTGCCATGGTGTCCTACACACCCACTCAGACTTGCCATGCCTGGACCATCCGCCGTTGCTAGTGCAAAAAACGGATTTATGACAAGATTATTCATGAGGTGTGCATCCCATATCCTCAGTCCCTCCCATTGAAGTGCTGAGACATGATAAAGAGCACTGAATATGAAACTATCCAAGTGCTTAGGTTTGTTTGGACCTGGAATGAAACCACCTGGGAGAACATGCTTCTTTTTGTATCGAAGCTCTGGCGAGTAGTCGTAGATGACCCATATATAGATCCAGCAGTCTGATGCCTTGTTTCGATATAGCTGGGCGCCATCAATAGAGAGAACAAGGACCATGTCCTTGTCACTGACTCGGCCTGCTTCATAAGCATTGAGATATGCATCACCACCAAACAAGTCGCGATATGGCGATACCCTCTTTCCCTCCTTGTCAAACTCCTGAAGTACCTTATGGGTGTATTCCCAACGGTAATGAAGGTTTTGGGCATTCTTCTTATCCCGCCACAGAGTCTGAAGCTGGGGACCAACTGGTATCCAGGTGAATTGTTTTCGAGGTTGGCGGTTGTGATCATATCAAGGCTGTTGACAATACTGGCACACCTCAAGGTCACGGAAAGGCCCAGTGTACCCAAGGCATGAATTGATGCACATGTCTCTTTTGACTGGTGTGACCCCACTAAGGTCCGCAATAAGCTGCTTGACTTTGTGGAATGTCAACATCCCACTGTCGGGATAGCGTTTACGAACACTCTCCCAGACCCGGTTATAAGTGTTCTCTGATGCATTAGAAACAGCCAGGAAGATCTTGATTGACATCTGCTCATCCTTATCGTCAAGAACAAGGGGCTCGTCGGGAGGGTTGTTTATCCTTGCCACAAGATCAGATGGAAGCTGCTCAACACAGCCCGGTCCATCCAGAGTGGCATTTTGCAACATCTGAATGAACTGGTCTGTTACTCGTATCTCCTCAATATTGGACTCGATAGGTGGAGGAGGTGTATAGTCAGTCTCGAGGGGGGGAGGACTTGGGGGCGGTGGGGAGGTAGTGTGCCACTGAGTGTATTATGATCAGGCGGATCATCCTCATCTCCACTGGCCAATAATGGAGAGTCATTGGAGGTTGGTTCATCTTCAGCGGGGTCAAGGTATTGGAAATCATCCAAGGTATGGTGATTCTATTGCAGTCTGTTAAATCGGGACACTATTTTTCAGCAGGAGGTACGCACATCATCATCTACAGGCTGGATATGACCACTATAAATTTCTGCCGCCGGGCTGACCTCGGCATGGCTAGATAATTCCAGATTATGACTGGACTGCAAAGATTGGCTTGTACTAGGCATAATGGTAGTGGGACTTTGGGAGGATTGGCTAGTTGGAATGATAGGAGAAATTGAGGGGACAGCTTGCGCGGCAATAGGAAGAGATGATGGTGAGAAGGCCGTGTTTTGAGAGATTGACATAGGAGGGGTTGCATTAAGCTCGGCGGTCCTCAGATCCCTCGCTGTATGCTGCCGCTTTTGTTTAAAAGTTACCCATCTTCTGCTCAATAGCGGACCTCCGCACATATAGTGGCATTTGCAGAGAGTCCGATCCCCAGATCCATCTAGGGGACGAGGCGGCGGCGGCTGCATGTCGAGAAATGGGGGGGGTGTTGGGCTGAGGCAAGTTATCGACGACGGCGAGCAGGAGAGATATGAATCAGCTTATCTGATCCTTATCGCCGAAACGTCGACGTGGCGAGATGATCTTGAGTGTGAGATTTCTCCCACACGCTTTTCATTGGCGACAAATGAACTTAACGCCGTTCAAAATTCTCGTCAAGGTCATCAAGAATGTTTCGTTACATACAGCATTCCCCGACAACGCCTGACAACATATACGACCACATCGGGCTTGGCAAACTATGAGAGGGACTGCGCTAGCACAGTCCCATCATCTACATAGGACAGTAAGGTGGTGTCAAGACCCTCCCTCCTGGCCCAAACTTCATACACCATCATAATGAGCGCAATGTAAAGCGCAGACAGGACTGGGGACAAGGCTGAGCCTTGCCCCACCCCAACGTCTGCCTCCCAAAGACCCGATTCAGACGCGCCCCACTGCTTTGCTTCACCCTAAGGACCTTTCTATTTCCACAAAATGAGGAAGCCCATGTTGAGGACATTGTAACTTGGACTCAGCAAGAACTCCATTGCACAGGGTTGTAGATTCAGTTAACAATACCAAGTAAACTTACTAGATTACCACATGTACAAGCCTCAATTTCTTGTTCAACATATCATCACTGAAATGTTGAGTATGTCATTGTCATTGTCATCTGATATCTCAATGACATTTTTTGGGCAAAGCAGCTGTTGTTCCATTGCTGGTCTCATTGGATGGGGGCGGGGTGCGTAGGGGGTGTTGTGGGACTTTCGAGGCCTGCAGAGCGTGAATGGTGGGCGTTGGGAAAAACCATTTGAGGCAGAATGCATTGTGAGATTGCAGTTCTTTCTAGGCATGTATGGTGTGTGGGGGGTGTGGGGAGATGAAGGCAAGTGATCCCTGTAGTCTTTGTCACTTGACTCCATCTCTTCAAAGCCAGTGTCTCTCCCAATAGGCTCTTTCCCCTTCATTGCTTGCATTGACGGGTGCCGATTGATCGGGGGTGTTTTGTGTGTGGTGGACTGGCGATATACGTGAGCAGAAGAACTTGAAGCATAAGCCCCAGTTGTAGTTTCTGGATGATCACAATTAGAGGTACCCTGGGTTCTTTTCTCGGGTTTGAGGGATACTCTTTCAGCAAGAAGGTCATGAAGTGTCTTGTTGCTCTTCAAGGCATAGTGTTTTTTTTTTTTTTTTTTTTTTGCATGTACCATCTATATTCTGGTGCCCAATTGCAGTTCAGACCCAGTACTATTGACTTTTTTTTTTTTTTTTTTTTGAATGTACCATTTATATCCCGGTGCCCGATCACAGTCTGGGCCCAGCACTATCTACATACATGCACGTCACGCCCATAATAAAACAATGCTAGAGTTCCCCATCCCCTACTTTATATAGGCCCGCCGCCCAAAGCCTGCAGTACGAACCCACTGCTCGCCGTGCTTGTGGGCAGATAGGGCAGTTCCACCGACCTGGTACACCCTAGCGCTACGGCCCTTTACCGACCCACGGCCTATGCCCGGCTGCAAGTCCTGCGCCACCCCTGACAGGTCTGCCGAGCGCCTAATCCAGGCCGACATTCCTCATCCCACTCCAGCTCTAGAGAGCTGGTTCCTCATCGCAAACACTCCCGGGTTAGCATCGAGGAAATTAACAAGGTCCCCCAGACATGCAATGTGTTCTATCTTTACAACTCATACTGGTGTGCACTTATGGCAGACCTAGTAGCAGTGCTGTCTACATTCTTGGGAAGAAAACTTGTAAAAACTTGGATAACTAAGCCAACTTGTAGAGGAACAAGCTCAATGGCCCAGCAGCCTACAAGCTGCTGTGTTCTACTCACAGGTAGCCTTCCCAGCCATCCTTCAAGGTCGTCAGCCTGAGTTGAAGGCAGGTGGGAGGGACTCAGTGTGGTGCTCATACTATTGAAGCTTTAATATTTATAATTCGGTCTGGAGTCATGATAAACCAATCAGATGCTCCCATACTAAGCCCCCATCTCTGTTGTACCCACTAGACAAGGCTTAAAATTCTTTTGGACCTTGACAGGTCCCTCAGTGCCAAGGTCATCAAGTTCCTTTGGATCTATCTTGATCTACCATGCCATTCATGCTCAACTCACCCAGTACAGTACAACAGAGGCATTCAGTCAAGACCTACCAACATTAGTAACTTCTCTGGAAGAGGTCACAGAAGTGGCTGGTTAGTGGGGTCTCTGCTTCTTAAGTGACCTCTTCTTGACCTCCGAACAGCCATTAGCCAACTAATGCAAGCTTAGTAAAGTCCACCATGTTCCTTTGGGAGTCTCCAATCCTGAGCATGTCCAGGTGAATGTGGAGGGCGCTAAAGTCAGCGTGCGGGCAGGAGGTAAGCGTGAAGGCTATTCTTTGTGTGGCTGATGCGTGCATTGAGCTGGGCCACTGGCCTGGTCACTTTAAAGAGTCTACCACGGTGATGATTCCAAAGCCAGGGAAGGACTCTTATAGTACGCCTAAGTTGTTTAGGCCTATAGTACTGCTCAATACCATGGGCAAACTAATCGAGAAGATGATATCCAACCATCTTCAATTTGACATGGTCAGGTACAACCTTGTCCTTCCAAATCAATTCAGGGGGATCCGCCAATGCTCCACTGAGGACGTAGGCACCTACCTCACCCATCTAGTTTGCGAGGGGTGGAATAGAAAGTGGAAGACGAGCGTGGTGGCCTTTGACATCACGCAATTCGTTCCCTCCCTCAACCATGAGGCACTTCTTAGGTTCCTCGAGTTTCAGGGGTTCCCAGCATCACTGAGGGGCTTCTTTGAATCGTACCTGGTAGGGCAACGCACCAAATATAAATGAGGCATGTTCAAATCGGGTCTTCATGAGGCAGATGTAGGAGTGGGGCAAGGCTCAGCGCTGTCCCCAGTCCTGTCTGTACTATACATTGTGCCCATTATGATGGCCTATGAAATTCGGGCCAGGAGGGAGGGTCTTGACACCACTCTCCTGTCTTATGTTGATGACGGGACTGTGCTTGCGCAGTCCCCCTCACTTGACGATAACTGCCGGACCTTGGTGAAGGCCTATGGGCTGCTCCATGGGCTCTTCCGAGGGGTGGGGCTTGTCCTGGAACACAGGAAGACAGAAGCCTTCCATTTCTCTCAGGTGGCGGATGAGGTCCTGCCATCCATTGATTTGGGGTATCAACCATTTACAGGTACTACCCCATTGACGCCTAAGGGGATCGAAGCCCTTGCAGGCCTGATCCCCATTAATCTTCACCTCCGTAAGATGGCCAAACGGGCCGCTCTCAGAGGTTCCACCCTCACGGGCACGCACCCTCTATGGGCGTTGTTCCCATCGGGTTTATCTCAGCGGGCACACCGCCATTCTCTCTCCATGACTTCTAGGCCTCATCCACGGGCCAAGAAGATTGTGGGCCCTGTACCGGACATGGTGACCACCATGCCTGCAGTTACGGAGTGGTTTGACCTAGTTGACGGGCTGGCCGCTCCTGGAAACCAGATTCGGGATTTATTCCCAGAGCGAATCAGCTTTGACAAGTCCCCCAGGGCCTTGAATCAAGAGGCTGAGGGGGAAAGGCGGTCTGATCACCTAGATCGCCTCCTATCAGGGTGCAAACGGGACCTGGAGGGGACTGTGGTGGCAACTGATGCCTCCGTCCCATCCTCATCACGTCACCAATCGGTGCCTGGATTTGAGGCTTATGCAGGCGGGGAGAGGGTCTTTGGCTCTCGCTTTGCCTCAGGGCGTGTCCTAGCTCCATGTGCGGAGCTCTCAGCGATTCATTTCGCGGCAACCCAGGTCATCTCTGGGGCTGAGCCGTACAAGTGCGTCACTGTATTCACAGACTCAATAGCTTTGGCTGAACGAGCTGTGGGTCAATCATTACACTCAGGTCAGGCCAATTCTCTGGCGCTGGAGTGGGATGAGCAACATTGGCCTCGATCAGGTGCTCAGCAGACCCTCCGGGGTGGCGCGGGACTTGCAGCCGGGCATAGGCCACGGGTTGTTAAAGGGCTGTAGCGCTAGGGTGTACCAGGTCGGTGGAGCTGCCTTATTTGCCCACAGGCGCTTGGCGCAGTGGGTTTGTTCTGCTTGCTGGCTTCAGGCGGCGGGCCTATATAACGTAGTGGAAGGGGAACTCTAGCATTGTTTTATTATGGGCGTGACGCGCATGTATGTAGATAGTGCTGGGCCCGGACTGCGATCGGGCACCGGGATATAAATGGTAGATTTAAAAAAAAAAAAAAAAAAAAAAAGAGATGTTGGGTTCTTGGGCGACCATGTGAGACACAACGTGGGGAGTCTGCAATCCTAGTCTCTTCAATCTCTATCATGATTTTCCCTATATAAACTGCATCTGAGTCAATCAACTGCAACAAAATGAGAAAGGGATACAGTGCTTACCAGATATTCCTAGGTCATCCAACCAGGCGATCCATGTTATCCTTTGTCTGTGCAATACCACAAAGGACTTCACCTCTGCTTATGTTGTGTGGAATACCTTGTGAGCGGGTACTGTGTTAGTGAGCCGTGATTCTTTGAGGCTTTTGCCACTGGCAGGTAATCCCTTTCAACTTGTGACTGGCTTCGAAGCTGGCATTGAGACCGGGTGCCACACGGCTCCTTTTGGGGGTGATAGGTCAACCATGATCAGATGGGAGCTACTACCATTGCTACCCCCAACATTACCGACGTTCAAACTCCTTGAACTGGAGCCCTTGTCACACTACGTGTATATCTTGAAGAAATGGCGACACAGAATGTAATATCTGGTACAAGGCTGAACTTTGGGGACAATCTTTCATAGTAGGGTCTCTTCTACCAGCCAACATATGCGCAAGAATTGTATAGAACATAGAGCTGTCCTAAATTATCAGAAGCAAACAAAGAAGATTGATTGTTCAATGTACCTGACTCCCGAAATGACAGGGCTTTACTTTCCTCAATTCCGTATCTCCTCCCAGAACAGTAATCACAATGCTTGGTTAAAGATGTGCTCTGTGTTGAATATTGACATATCTAATCTATATCACATCCAGAATCACTGATTTGATTGCCCGGAGGAATCTGGCAGCTGTCCAAAGGTCTGACAGCTGTCTGAAATGACACAGGGGGTTGACAAATAGCGAACCTCAAAAATGTCTATCAGGGGGGTTGACAAATGGAATTATCCTAGCAGACCACCCATTCCATTTCCCTCAGCAGCCCTCAGATGATGACAATGGTCAGACAAGAGGACAGCCCAGAGTGTTTATAGATCCTCAACTTCCTGCTCTTGCTCTCAACTTAGAGATGATCTCCATCAAGTTCATATATGAACACTGCAAAGGGGGGTACTTAAGCAGGGGCTTTTTTTTCTTTTTTTTTTTTTGAATCTACCATTTATATCCCAGTGCCCGATCACAGTCCAGGCCCAGTACTATCAACATACACGCGCGACACACCCATAATAAAACAGTACCAGAGTTCTCCCTCCTTCCACTACGGTATATAGGCCCGCTGCCCGAAGCCAGTGAGCAGAACAAGCCCACTGTGCATAGTGCTTGTGGGCATATGGGCAGTTCCACCGACCCGGTACACCCTAGTGCTACGGCCCTTTACCAACCCACGGTCTATGCCCGGCTGCAAGTTCTGCCCCATCCCTAAGGTTCTGCTGAGCACCTAATCCAGGCCGACTTTGCTCATTCCACCCCAGCTTTAGGGAGCTGGTTCCTCATTGCAAACACTCCCAGGTTGGCATCAAGGAACTTAACAAGGTCCCCCAGATATCTGATGGGCTTTACCCTTAAGGTTGTTCTGTTCCAAAAAACTGCCCGCCCTTATACTTTGCTTCCTGGAGGCGCGTTAGCCATGCATCCTGGCAAGCGTCCGTGGCCCTCTTGCGGAGGTAGTCCAAAGAAGTCTGTGGTGCGCTACTAACCCCGACCGGGGGTAGGCCTCGCACAAACAGGTGGGCCAAGTGGTGCACCGACCACTTGGCACTAGAGGGAACCTCGACAAACTTGATCTCCCGAACATCGTCGCCAAGAAACCACTCATTCAACACCTTGCACACGGCCAGAGAATTGGCTTTTTTTTTTTTTTTTTTTTTTTTTTAAATCTACTGTCATGAAGTGCCGCTTTTCCCCCTATCTTTTCCTTTCTCAGCGCCTATTCCCCTTTCAGCGCTTACTTGCTTCTTTGACGCCTACCAGATGCCCGTTTCCCCTTCCCACATATTTCCTTCTCACACTATTGTCTTTTACACCTTCTTCACGACCCATTCATTCTATTGTTCTTATTGTCTTCTCTCATCTCCTAGTTACTCATTCCGGACTCGCTATTGTCTTATACTTGACTACTATTGTTTCCTTATTGTTTTCTTATTGTCTTTCCTATTCGTTCACGACTCATATCTCAGACCTCTGACTGGGTATATAAGCTAGGTAGTTTACACCTGGTCCCTCATCTTGACCTCTTGT
>JANHQD010001487.1:0-14965 GCA_024721195.1 Marasmius sp. AFHP31 | reverse complement strand
AATAATAGAGTCATTCGAAAAAAAAAAGAGAAAGAAAGAATAAAACATCCGAGAAACTTCAAACTAACGGTATCTGGCCATCTTCAAATTCCAACCTATCTTGTCCCGGAATCATTTGGACTTTGTTGAGCCTCCAACTTTTTGGCCGCGTCTACCTTTTTTTCGTGCTGGTAACAGTAGACACCGATTCCCACTATAAAGGCAACAACCCCAACAACAATTCCAGCAATGGTGCTCCCACTGAGATCTGCTGCGGTGCTGCCATGGTCGAACGCTAGGAAAAAAGAATTAGCGTTGATAGACGAGAGTAGCGGGGGGGACGTGCCCGAGATGCCGGCTTTCTGTCGTGATTCGATCGTCAAGCTTTGTACGACTGGAGGCAATAGGAGAATTCTGTCGGGTGATTTGGTCATAGGCACCCATAAAATAAACATATGAAGTCCGTACATGGTCAATGAGATGGCCATTATAACGGAGGACGAGTTTGTCATCATAGGGTTCTGTGCGTACACTGATGGGGGTGAAGGGAAAGGGAGGCTTAAGTATCTACTTCACGGCCTCATGAGAATGGTTTAATATAGAGGACGCAGAGATAATAATCGCTGAAGTAACGTAGTTACCACCCCAGTGTTGTAGAAGCTGGGCACGTCCCTCATAGAAATCCAATGCGTTTGATACCTTAACCATATTCTTGAGGTTCTCTGAACAAAAAAAGAACCCGCTGGTCAGGTTGAACAAGAGGGAGATAGGATCCTGAATCAAACTACGGAAGGCGGCTTCCGGCAGGTTGGAGTGCGTGATGAATCAATTCATGAGATTTGATTGGCGAGTGTACGTTTCAAGTAATGGGGTGGTATCTTGACACCTCCTTGCTCGGATCTCGGGCAACTGTAAGAGAAACCTTGTTTGAAAGGGATCAAGTTCAATGCTGTAGAACTTCAACAGCATTGACTGTATCTTGGGGCGATTCTCAGCTTCTCAGAACAGAGATGCGTCCTCGAGACTTTTGCCGTGGCAGAGAAAGTGTGGATGACCCTCATACATGGGTTGGAAACCGCATTAACCATTGCACGGTCTGAATGATGAACTTCCACTAAACCACGCGGAGTGCGCTAGGGCAAATGGCATTGTCGTTTGAACTTCGGAAAGGGGACAAGAGGGAGTTAATGAGCCAGATCACAGCGTGAAACTCAAAAAGCATGGGTCTGGAGGCGGAGTGAACGTTCTCCCACACTGCCACCACAACCCAATAAGCACTAATCGCTACTGTAACCACGAAAAAACAAGAGTTGCTGAAAACGCTGAGGAAGCCACACGCGTATCCACACGTCGACAATCAATTCGGTATTGGGATCGAGATGAAAATGACTGTGAGAAGATTGACAGCATCCTTGACGTTACACACATTCCGAACAAAGTTTTGGGGCAGATGTGTGTGAATGACTTGGCTCGAAGCATGGAGTATCGTTCTGGTGTCTATTCTCGGCGTTTCTGACAGGTAGTATCCTCGGGATGGGGGGAGACGTTCCAAAACGCCTGTTTGCCGATCCACTCTGTCAGTTTTATTCCTCTATACACGCCATAAAACCTCATTACGACTCTAAAACAGATACATGGCTCCAGACGAACACCAGCGAAGGGCCTTCTGACAGCCACCAGGGATATTGCTCTTGCCCCGCTGATTGTCACATTACAAGTTCCAAAGACACTTGTATGACGGATCTCGAGTACCTAGTAGTGAGAGAATGAGAGTTTTAGAATTACAGAGTATCTCAAATATCTCCAATCAATTTGAACACCCTTGTACAAAATACGATTGGACTTGGGATCGACCTAACCTTCGCCACACAACCGGCAGCCCCACGGATTACCTTCGGAATCCTCTCAACACTCGAGCATCTCGAGAATATTGTGTCCTGGTATCTCACCTCCCGAGAGGTGCACATAACCTTTGTCAATTGACGATGCCAAGAGCTCAGCGCACGATATGTCGGAAAGTTCTGAAAGTCAAACGTGCGTAGGTGCTGGTAGGGCTTAGCATCGCACGACGGTGACAAAAAGCGCTAACTGCGAAAAACCGCAAAGGTCGATGAATATCGAGGTAGCTGTGAGTTAGAGAATTATGGCCATCGGTGACCTGGACTATCGGAAAACGAGGTAGGCAATACTGCAGTCCACGAAGCATTGCAGACGCCTGATCAAGTTTTATCGCACCTCATACCAAAAAAGAATAGCGGCAATACGACACTAACTAACTGTCTAACCATGCAGCCGGATTCTATCTATCCAGCAAGGTCACCGACTACTGGGATTGAATCGCGACGTATATTACAAAGACCGTGGCCTCCGTGATCATCCATTATGTGAAGCTTCAAAATCAACATGACGACTCCGGCCTCAGGTTTGTCACTGGCATAATGAAGTCCGACGAATATATTTTTCCCGTAGTATTACTCACCGTCTTGAGTCGACCTTGTGGGGCTGCTCATCTTTATCTTCTTTTGTTTAGGCTCGGTTGAGTAGCGAATGACTCACTCGGAAGTTAAACCAGCCGACCTCGCCTCTTTATAACTGGTCATTCATGAAATGATTCGCCTTCACGACACAGTCAACCTTTCCAGCTCTTGCCACAAACACACCACCAGAAACTATGACTATCCTTCTCACCGGCGGCACAGGTACCACCTCTTCCCGGATCTCAAGCCTCCTAAAGGACGCAAAGATCCCTTTCGTACTTACTTCTCGTCGCCTACAACCCAACTTCGTCTTGTTCGACTGGACCGATTAATCAACATATAAGAATCCTTTTCAGTGGCACAATATAACAGCCGTTTACCATAGATCTAAGATCCTTTCGTACCGATGAAAGAGTCCGTAAAACTCGCGGTCAAGGAATAGGGTATCAAGCGGTTCGTCCATATGGGTGGGGCCGTCATGCTGGCAGAAGTTGTTGGACTTGAAAGTCGAATATTGCGTTCTTCGACCCAATTGGTTTATGGATATGTCCCTTCTTCACTCACGTCGCCTCACTGATTAAATTTCTGAACGGCATAGATAACCTCGCCGAGCCCTTCTCCACGCAATTTCTGGCTACGAACAAGGTTGAGAGGAAGATCTACACTTCGACTGGGGACGCTAAGATTGCGTTCATTAGTGCAACTAATATTGCACGTGTAGCGTTCCGTGGCTTGGTCGAAGAGAAACCGCACGAAGGCCTATCGTATCGAAGGTGCCGAGGCATTGACATATGACGAAATGAGCACTGAGTTATATAGGTTGGTCACCCTCGTTGCAAGTACTTACTTGATTTGAAACTCCAGATAGCGGACAAGTTAACAGACTGTTTCGGCGTCATGATTGAACATGTCAAGCTCCGCGAAGAGGATAGGGTTAAAAAGGTGGTATAACTGGGGTCTGCAGAGTCATCCGCGAGATTCATTGCCGCGCTCGAGGCGCGCATTGCACGTATGGGAGAGCTACACGCTGAGAAAGTGCTCGGACGACTGCCTCAGACATTCGATAACTTCGCCCGGGAGCACAAAGCTGTATGGAGTCGATCTGACTAGATCCGTGACGAAGTCGGAGCGAGATGGAGGAAGAGATCGGGCACTCTGGAGAGCAGATTACAAGGCAACCAACCGAAGGTATGGTCTGAGAGTCGACGAAGACGCTTGGAACAAGGGATTTAGGGGACCTCGGAATGTTCAAATTTGACACTTCAAATAGGACAAAGTTTGGCTGATAATCTCTGTCAAAGAAGGGGAAAAGATTCAGTTCAGCTATTGCAACTATGAGGTTCGATATCCAGAACGGCAAAATCTCTCCTTGGTCCTCGAGCATGCAATATGGGATATTGACCCTTCAGCAGGCCCCGGCCGACTCACGACTGACTCATGGAAATGAAATCTCCAGCCCTCGTTTCCTCGTAAGTGCGATAGAGCACTCACCTGTTGCACAAGTCCAATTTCGACACGTGAGTATTGAATCCAGTTGAAAAGTATATATCGCAAACAAAATGCTGTCAAAGTGAGAGCCCGTATTGCTGTCGAGATATAAGTGGGAGGCCGCCGAGCCGTTGGTCTGTGCTTGTATAAGTAACCAGGCCAAACGCACCCAAAACCCCAACATCGACCTCGCCACTCTCAACAACCCCGTTACTCCACCTCCCAACCACCTCCGAATTCCCCTTCCCCCCCACGAAAAGAACAATACTAACATCCTCCTTTCCACCCAACCCGTTCGATAATCGTTCCCTAACATCTCTCCTCCCCAAAACACCCCTCCACCACGCTTAAATATACGACGCCGCATCTACACGTCAGTGGTGTTCAAACCGTTCGTTTCGTCGTGCTTTGGCAGATTCGAGGGTTGATTGGGCGGATGAAAAGCTGAAGGAGGCGCCCCCGAGGTTTATGTCTTCGAGAGGAGGTTGGGTCGGTGCCTGTGATGAGCGGGAGCATCGTGCGTGGTCGTTGTTTTCCAAGTGCTAGGTGCTGGGTTGACAAAGAAAACTTGAAAGAGATATCGGTTGATCGTTCTTTGTCAAAGAGAAATGGTAGAAAGTTCCAGCAAAGTTCAACGAGAAAGAGAAAGAGTCATAAAGGTAAAGGAATAACCCGCCCAACGGAGTCTGGGTGGAGGTGTCGTGCTCGTCGCTTACTGAGCTGTACTGTTACGCGTTCGGCGTCCGTATGACGTAATCATCACTAAGCGCTAAGAGTCAGAGCTCGGAGCGCTCGTCGGCGTTAAGCGGCGCCAGCTATGTGTTCAACTCAACCCACACCGTCATTCTCTAACTCTTAGCTGCTGTTCATTGGAACCGACTAGAGCTAGTGACTCGTTGAGTTGTACTGCTGTATATCATCCCATTCATATCTATGAGTAATCCACGGCATCTTCCGAATTCATCGAGATGTAGACCACAGAACGAAGAAGCGTCCGTTCGCCATCGTCTGTGCGCAAAGATTCGAGAGAAAGACCGATTGATCGCTCCATCAACCTCATCACCTGGACCATTCTTCTTATACAGGCGGTACTCAAGCGAGAGACATTGATATCGGTTGATCATTCGTTGTCAAAGATGTAGAAAGTGCCAGAAACTTTGACGAGAGAGAGTCACAAAGAATTATATGCCCATAGAGTCCAGGTGGAAGTCGTTGCTCATCACTGACCGAGCTGTACCATGACATGTCCGTCCATCTGTATGTAATGATTCCTGGCCGCTAAACGAGTCAGAGCTTGGAGCGCTCGTCGGGGTTACAGCAATCATAATATTCCTAGCAAGTTTTGCGGTTTTTCGTGGTCAAAATCTGTGTTTATACGCCAAACACGGTCTAACCAGACTTCAAGGGCTATAATCACGGATAGCACACAGAAATTTGTGAGCCATGCAGCGTAATGGCTTCAGACCCTATACACACATTGATTCTCTTGTATGTCTTTTTCACGCACTGGTATCCTTAAACTAGGTGGTTGCGACTGAAGAAACTGAAGGCTCCACTCAAGCCTGGCAGAATGGATATACACCAAATTTGGTTAAACCAGATTTGCCGTATTAAACACGGATTCTGACCACGAAAAACCGCAAAACTTGCTAGGAATATTATGATTGCTGTAACCGGCAACCGTAAAACCATGATTGTTGTGGCCACTCGCAGGAAAATAGCACTGGTCATCCCCTGAACCTTGGCTTTCTCCCAGCTGCAGGCTGACAGAGCTAAATAGAGCCAATGACTCATATTGCTGTATATCATTCCATTGATATACTTATCGATCTACGCCATCTCCAAATTCATCAAGATTGGTATATAGCCTTACAGGTCTCGGGACTCCTACAAGCGTCAAATTACGAGCTTCCCCGTCAGAAAAAATGTAGACCAACCGTACGGGAATAACTTCAGCCACTTTCGATTTCTTGACTTGGCATGAGCAACAAACAAGCATCAAGCATAAGACACAATTGACCCCGACAACCACTCCAATGATGGTGCTGTCCGTCTCACGCGTTCCCTGCAGAGTTGTCCCTGTTGAAAGCTGTGCCCATATCTCCTGTTGGGTGTGTAGGTGCAAATCAATCAGGACATGTAAGAGGGAGAGACGTACGAATGGAACCTCGCGATTTGATTCTGAAATAACGTACTGAAGAGACTGGGAAAACTCTTTTTGGATCCGGATGCATGTGGTCAAGAGCAACGTGACCAAACCGAAATTCGAGACGTACGAGAGAAAGGGAGAATCATTCTGTCATGGTAATGTCTCATGTAAGGTGCGTTCAACGCGAGAGAAAGGAAGTTTATGCCCTGCTTCGCAAATCGCGAGCCAGCTGGATTCTTCTATGGAGCAGCGAGCTTCAAAGAAATGCGAGATGATGCAGACGTATTAAGTTCACCTCGTATACGCCCATATATAGCACGTTTTCGCTTATTCGGGACGGGTGATAAGGTTTAAGATCGACTCATACAAGCGTCGAACAATACTTTTGGCTACGAACTCCCCGCCGACCAACCGGACGGGAAAAACTCCATCCAAGGCCCGACACACTGGTCGTTGATCGATTTTTCATACTTTTTCTCTTAGGCATTTCATTCCATCATCAATATCTACGGGGGCTCAAACTTCATCAAGCTTCTTTACATGCAGGCGGTACTTACTCAAACGCTAAAACACTCTATTTGGCTGCCTGGTTCGAAAGACAACACACAGGGATGGCGACTTGGATCGATCAACGATGAATGTGCCCCATCCTGAACGTTCAAAGGAGGGGGGGGAAATTCACTACAACTCAAAGGCCAACCCAAGGTTATTCCAGGTTCAGCTTCATCTCCAATCCCACGGCCTAAATCTTAGTCTACCGTCGTACATACTCGTCTTCCGCACTTTCACACTACTAATCCACATATTACGCTCTAGAGCATTATACGATCGGCGTACGGTTTCGAATTCGCCGGTTACGGACCACGGTTCCGGTCCCTTTCTCTCCTTTTCATAGCCGTGCAGTGTAGACCGTCCACGAGGCAGCTCACCCACCAGCCCCAAATCTTATCGTCATTCGACGGGATAGTCGTTGAGTCCAGCCCAAGTTTTTCTTGACGATTGGTGGATTGATATATTTTTTTCTGAAGTTTCTGACATATACTCGCTTGCAGCTTCGTTTCCTTTCTTGATTTCTTAAGTGCTATAATGGCGCCAGAGGAGGAGTCATACCACCGTCGACTTCTACAATTGGTGGTCAAGAGAACTTTGAGGAAGTATGGTGCCGAGAATTGATGTATTGTATCCTCAGGCCTCTACGAGGTCAGACTCCGATAAGTATGGAAGTGCCGTTGTGGGTGAAAAAAAACTTTTTAGGTAATTTCCCCCCTTTATGTATAGTGACTGAATGTTTGGGCTGGGACTCGACGACTATGCCGTCGAAGATCTGGGGCTGGCCGGTGAGTTTGCTTCGTATACGGGTCTACACTGCACGCTCCATGTTCCAAACTCATCAAGATCGTCATAAGTACAGCCTACAGGTATCGGGACTCCTACAAGCGTCAAACACTAATTTTGGCTACGAGCTTCCCGTCAGAAACTCAAACCGACCAAACCATACGGGAAAAACTTCAGCCGAGGCCCGACACACTAGTTTTTGATCTATTTTCTTAACTTTTTCTCTCTTATATTTGTCATTCCATCAACGTCTACGGGGGTTCAAACTTCGTCTTTACCATACAGTAGTACTCAAGCGGCCAAACACTGACTTCAATGGCTACGTAGCTCGAAAGACAAAACAGGGATGACTTGGATCGATGATCAACGTGTCCCATCCTCAACGTTCAAAGGAGAAAACAAAGGAAAACTCCACCATGATCTACAAATCAACCCCATTGCAGAGTCTCAGCTTCATTTCGAATCCCACGGCCTAATCTCAGCTCAGCACGCTCTAGAGTATCGTACCATCGGCGACAATGTTAAGCCCAATGGTGCCTTTTCCCTCCTTCTCATAGCGTGCAGTGTAGACCGTCTACAGGCAACTCACCGACCAACTCCCAAATTCCACTATCAGGTTTTGAGGGGCATATTCGTTCTCATGCTCTCACTGTTTTCTCTTGTAATTGGCCTTGTTATATATCTGATGCTGGGAACTCTCGCAAGCCATATACATGTTGTATTTTCGACACCAATGAAGGCATCATTATCAGGGACTCGTGAAGATTCAATCAGGTGCTTATGGCTATGAAAGGATGTGACGACAAGGTATCCATGGGCGGAAAGTCATCTAAATATCTCGAATCAATTTAACCATCCTTGTTTAAAAGTTAATTGTGGCGTGGGAGAGTGTTCGCTCCGCCGGTTGATTTCGATCCACCAACCACTCTGCATAGACCGCATGCTTTTCAAGTTGCACGTTCTGAAATAGACCCTGATTGTCCTCTCGTCCCCTTACCGAACAAACTACAGGATGGGCTTTTGTTCAAAGTGGTAAACATGTACAGAGGGTCATCTGTGCGAGAATCAGAAGTTCCGATGATGTATCTTTGTTTTGAGAAGCCCTCAAGCCACAGCTATGAGTAACCTGAAGGTGCAATCTTGCGATGGCGGTCACAGGCTTTGTCCCCACTCCACTATCGAGGCATTCTATTCCCATGACAAATGTGTTCAGCCTCCAGAACAAAACTAAAAAAAAACAACCTCAATAGGGTAGTATTCAAGGTTCTATAAACAACTGGTCTATCAGTCTCATGCCTCTAAATATACAGTCTCTGTATAAGAACAGTGTTTTCTTGTGAGTGAGAAAATTCACTCAGTTCCCCCCTCATACTACACACAAATTGTGTGCGTGTGTTTTACACCTCCTCCTATTCCTCCATGGCCCGTCTCTCAGACTTTGAATACCCTCGACGGATAATCGTCGATGATACAGACCCACGGGTCACATACGATAGTGGGACATGGAACTTTGATGCATCAACGTTCGAGAATATTGGGATCTATGGCGATCCGTATAACCGCACGATGAGAGGGACAAATTCAGACAAGGCTGGGTTCACATTTAGTTTCGAAGGTGAGTAGTCCTTCTTGGTGTTGTTGTTTTGCTGGTGAACCAACCAATTCCCCATCCACTTTGGAGGTGACTTCATCCAAATCAAAGGGGCGAAAGACAACCGCAAAATCCTTCGCCCATCGAACAGCACCTTCGACTCGGTCGACTCCCTCCCCGGATACACCTGCCAAGTAGACGGATTTTCTATCCAAAAAGTCGATTACCACTCGTACATATACGACATCACCAACAACGTCCTCTGCGAAGCTTCTGATCTCTCCAAAGGCCCACACACCCTAACCATGAACATCACACTCAACAACCCCAACTCACAGATTTTTTGGTTGGATTCAATTGAATACGCGTATCTCGAAGGGGCGGATTTGAGTAAAGAGGTCGTCAAAATCGACGCGAGCGATCCTATCAGTTGTATGTATAACAACGACACGGGAGTGTGGAGAAGGGAACCTACGGGGTTGTTCAATGCGACGGTAGTAACGGGTGCTACGATGAGTTTCAGATTCAATGGTGCGTGGCCTAATCCGTTTTTGTATCTTGTATCTTGTGCCTTATGTCTTATTCCTCATCCCTCGTACTCGCACTTCCCCTCAAAGGTTCCTCTGTCTCGTTGTACTCGTTTAACGAAGGTTCCGAGACGGATTTGGACAGGGCGAGTGGTCGTTATTACATTGATAACGCGGGTGATACCCCATTCGACATCCCAGCATCGAAACGGCTTCCTTCCAACCAACAGAACCGGACGGACTGGTATAATCAACACTTGTTCACGTCGAATCAGGTTGGTGGAGGGAAGGAGCATGAGATGGTTATTGCATATACGGGTGTGAGCAACAGGTCGAACCTGGAGCAAGGGTTGGCAATTGATTATTTCTATGTTACCGGTGCTGGGACGAGTGGAAATCCAGAGGGGACAGAAGGTGGAGCTGGGGGAGGAAACACTAGAGGAAGTGGTGGTAGTAGTGGGGTGAGTAAGACACCGGTTGGGGTAATTGCAGGTGGTGTTGTGGGGGGTGTGGTCTCCCTACTAGGAATTGTTGGGTTCATATGGCTTTTGATGAGGAGAAGAAGGCAGAGGAGAGATGGTTTGAGGGAGTTGCACTCGAAGGGGGCTTTGGATCCATTCATGCTTGGGGCACCGGGAGATCATCCACAAGAGCAATATCACAACCCTCCTCAAGCTGATGGTGCCACCAGTGCTGTGGGTGATCGTCCTACCTTCCAGAACCAAGCCCAGAATTTCTCAGATATGAAGATTGCCCAACAGGAAGCTGTTAGGGTACAAACGTGGCAGCATCATGATAGTGAGGCTCGCTATAACCAGGTGGGACCATCACAGGTTGCAGATGTGCCACCTTCATATACATCAGATTAGCTGCTACCATGGTTCAATTGGTGTATTGGAAATTGACAACCTGGTATGGCAAACTTGGCTTGGCCACCCGAGAATGTCTGCTGGACTCTTCTGTGCTTTCCTTATTGTATGATATCATTTCTTTTTGCCCAGTCTTACTCACAATGCTCCAAACCCTTTACCTTTTCAATTGTACTTACTCCTCCTCTGATTATACATACATTATGCATAGTGTATTCCTTTCTATTCCCTTGTATTCTCTATCTACTCTTGTACAGTATATAAGCTCTCTCTACAAATGCCATACATCCCCAGCAATTTGTTAACCCACTGAGGTCTTTCACATTGTTCTATTGCCCTGCTGCAATATTCTTTCTCACTATATTGCAATTTTAGAGTAGCAGGGGATCTAAGACTGAATATTATGAGCATTTGTATAGGAGCTGCATGAGACTCAGCCATTTTACAGGTAAATTTGATATCTTGAGTGAACATCCAAGTGATCAATTGTATTTGGGCCCCATACATCAGGAAAACTATACATTCCTGATTATGAAAAGAAAGGACTAGTTTTTGGAAAGTTTGGACCAGAACAGTCCAAGCTGCACTAAGCTGAGTAAGTTGGGAGATTGTTGTTTCACCTGTTGACTAGCAATGTCCCATATTACCAATCCTACTTTCCAAACTTCACAT
Organism: Marasmius sp. AFHP31; assembly: GCA_024721195.1. Lineage (NCBI taxonomy): Eukaryota > Fungi > Basidiomycota > Agaricomycetes > Agaricales > Marasmiaceae > Marasmius > Marasmius sp. AFHP31. Next base: position 3,878 of record JANHQD010001487.1, on the reverse strand, counting down.
AAAGTAAGTAGCAGTATTTTTATGACATATTGAAGTACATTTGTGAGATTTTGATTGGATTGAGGTATCTGTAGAGGAGCTCAAACAGAGAGAGGCAGTGACACCTGGTCCCTCATCTTGACCTCTTGTCGTTGGGACCAGGTGAGTAGTACTTCTGTCTTCTCCTTCATCTGCAATATATCTAACTTGTCGTTGGGACCAGTTCTTTATCTGCTCTTGCTCTCTGCTCCCTGTCTCTGTCATCTCTGCCGTCGTTTCTATATCCAAAGTCTTAGCGTCTAGCGCTTTAGGACACATACATAATTCTCCTGTTCTCTCTCTATTTGATGACTAACTTGTGTGATTGTTCTTGATTCGTACAGCCTAGGATTCAGCTGAGATTATTCTAGCTCTACATAGTTAGTTCATACAATTCATATATTGCATTATCTTCGACATTTTGCTTGATCAGTACTTTGTTATGAAACTGTTAAGTCACTCACTCGGAAAGTGTACGGAATGTGCCAGTCAGTGACAGGTGGCCCTGGACGGAGACCCTAACCCTCTCCGGATTGTTTCATTGCCTCCTCCACTAACACTGGTGGCATGCTTAGTCTTGGACTGATGTACAGCCACCTCAGAGAGCTCACTTAACAGTCAATCCTAGTGCTGAACCTTGGGATAAGATTTGCTAGGACTGATTTATTAGGTTCTTTGGACACGTTGAAGTGGGAGGGAAGAAGAGGAGTGCAAAGAGTTGGGGGAGTGGAGGCAAGTCTTTGGTCGTTGTTCGGATGGATTGGGATACGTGTGTAGTGATGTCAAGGTCATGAGGGAGAGACGGGATGAGATAATTCAGGAGGGTTAGATGGGAAGGTGCATAGACTGATTTGATGTCTGATGAAACGAGGGACAAGAGCGTCTTGGGGAGTTTTTGGAGGAGGTATGGGTGGGAGCCTAGAAACCTCGCCATTTGGTCTGTGCTTTTATATATAAAAACAACCAGAGCCATAACTCACTCAAAACACCAACATCAACCTCGCCACTCTCAACAACCCCCCTACTCCACCTCTGCACCACCTCCACATTCCCCCCCACAAAACAAACAACCCTAACAGACCCCACATCCCACATCTCACCCAACTCTTTCAATAACCGTTCCCTCACACCTCTCCTCCCCAAAACACCCCTCCAACACACTTGAATCTCCGACGCCGCATTGATACATCTACGATGTTCTAACTGCTCGTTTCGTTGCGCTTTGGCTGATTTGAGTGTTGATTGGGTGGATGAGGAGGTGGAAGAGGCACCTCCGAGGTTTATACGTTGGCGAGAGGAGGTTGGGTCGGTGCCTGTGAGGAGCAGGAGCATCATGCATGTGTTGGTATTGGTAAGTGCTAGTTGCTGTGTTGACTTGAAAGAGGACTTGAAAGAGATGGTTGATGTTGATATCGGTGATCGTTCGTAACAAAGATGTAGAAAGTTCCAGCAAAAGTTCAACGAGAAAGAGAAAGAGTCATAAAGGTAAAGAAATAACCCGCCCAATGGAGTCTAGGTGGAGGTGTCATGCTCACCACTGACTGAGCTGAGCGGTACCATTACACATCCAGCGTCTGTATGATGTAATCAGCCCTAAGCGCTAAGAGTCGAAGCTTGGAGCGCTCGTCACCTGCCAGCTGCCACATGTCTAATTCTAACTCAACCAATGACCACCTTCAGGCTTTGACTGGGACTCTTAGCTGCTGTTCATTAGAGCTGACCAGGACTGCTGACTTGTTGCTGCTGTATATTACTCTCATCGATATCTTTCAATCTACGGCATGTTCCAAGTTCATCAAGATCATCATACAGCCTATGGGTTTCGGGACTCCCACCAGTGTCAAACTACAAGCTTCCCGTCAAAAGTTCAACACAACCAAACCGCACCAGAACAACTTCAGCCACTCTCGTGTTCTTGACTTTGACTTTGTATGAGTCACAAACATTGGACAGCCCCGATGACCACTCCAATTATTATGGTGCTCTCCGTGGGCCATCGCTCCGAAAGCTGTACCCACATCTTCTACTAGGTGTATGTGTATGTGGAAATCAATCAAGACAGTAAGATGAAGGAGAGGGGTTACAAATGGGACCTCATGATTCGATATCTGTACCACGTACGGGTACTGAAGAGATTATGAAAACTGGTGTCGGGAATCCGGATGCACATGGTCCAGGGTGACGTGAACCAAAATTCAAGACGTACGAGAGAAAGGTGAATAGGCGGTTGACATCAATGCCAAGGTAACTACTTCAGAGTATAGATCAGGAGAATGAGTGGTATCATTTTGTGCATACCTTGACATTCGAGCCGCAAGTGTTGAGGGTAACATCGGACATAAGTCAATGCGGGGCGATAGTGGTATGGAGTGGGAAGCTTGCAAGCCATCAAGTTATAATAACACTATTAGCAAAAAACGGTGGCATAGCGGACTTTGTGCAAAGACAATGAATGCCTGACGTGAGAAGATACAGTTACATTGATGTATAGCACAGGGCCTTGAGGAAGATCTGGACTCTGGAGGTATGGGTCGGATGAGTAGAACAGGTGTAACGGGCTAAATTTCTGCCTACCTCATTTCCGGTGTAGCGCCTGCTACTAGCGCTCACAATTTTAGCTTAATTTTAAGCGATTTATGGAACTTCAGAAGGGATATTATCTGAAGTATACTTAGTATTAGCGTGAGCCCGAACGGCTAGTAAAAGGTTCAGGACTAGCGCAGCGGGATAAGACGATATAAGTCATCTTACTGCACCCGAAACCTGTAGGGGTCGCTCTGTTCTACAAACTTCAGAACATCGACTAGTCTCTGTGACCAGATCAAGGGAAGGATTGGACAATAACAATGAGCGACCAACAAATAAAAGGAAGGAACACCGCACGATGTGAATCGGGCAAGAGCCTCATCTGAAGAGCAGATGGAACTGTATGAACTTAGGAACTTCCGACGAGGCATGACTATAAGAAGGCAAAGACTAGAGAGCTTCAGATTCGATAATAAGGGACCGAAGTACGAGCAGGGTTGAATCTATTTCGTCTAAGTCGAAGAGTATGATCAACTTCGGAACTTGAAAAGGAAGACCAGTAGAATAGCTACGGAAGTAGTAAAGGAACGAGAGATAGATGTACGAGTCTAGAATGACTTTAAAGGAAAGATGGTCCTACTCCCACATGTTGTGGACCGCAACTTTGTCCCATCCGAAGTATTCGTCCAGCTCGGAATCATCGCGTTGGTAGTCCCAAACGGATGGAGATTCGGGTCGGTTTAACTCATCGAGATAGAACTCTTCGTGGAGGACGGGATTGTGGTGGCAGGAAGGACAAGTAACCCAGTGGGCCATGAGAGGGTCGTACTGGAAGAAGGTCAACTGTTTGGGTTCCAACTTCGAGGGAGGAGGATCGACCATGCAGTGGACAACGGAATTGATCCAGGCGTGGGTGGCTCCAGGGGTAAAGGCCGTACGGGAACCTAGGAACCCTACGCGAGCGATTGCCTCTGCAACCATGTCGATAACGTTCTGAGATTCGAGAGGGATGTACACGGACAGGTTGTCTTCATAGAAGTAGATGGGGGCCTGTCTGAAGTCGAAACAGGCGACGAAACCCCAATAGATGGAGATGTGTCGGCTTAAGAAGAAGTGCTGAAGGAGCAAGCCTAACAAGGCCTCCCTTTTGCGGTCGAGAGGAATGCGAGGAATGAGGCTGTGATCGGTCGACTTGGCGGAATAGTCCTCGTAGTATGGCCAGTGCTTGTACAACTCTGAAACAGATTAGAGTAACTTCAGAAGAAAAGGATGATTAGGACGTACTGTACAGGAGATTGCAGAAGTGATCTTCTATGGTGCGAACGTTGGGCATG
>JANHQD010001486.1:0-19439 GCA_024721195.1 Marasmius sp. AFHP31 | reverse complement strand
CCCCTATCTTTTCCTTTCTCAGCGCCTACTCCCCTTTCAGCGCTTACTTGTTTCTTTGACGCCTACCAGACGCCCGTTTCCCCTTCCCACATATTTCCTTCTCACACTATTGTCTTTTACACCTTCTTCACGACCCATTCATTCTATTGTTCTTATTGTCTTCTCTCATCTCCTAGTTACTCATTCCGGACTCGTTATTGTCTTATACTTGACTACTATTGTTTCCTTATTGTTTTCTTATTGTCTTTCCTATTCGTTCACGACTCATATCTCAGACCTCTGACTGGGTATATAAGCTAGGTAGTTTACACCTGGTCCCTCATCTTGACCTCTTGTCGTTGGGACCAGGTGAGTAGTTATTTCTGTCTTTCTCTATCTGCAATGTATCTGACTTGTCGTTGGGACCAGCTCCTTTATCTGCCCTTGCTATCTGCTCACTGCCTCCGCCGTCTCTGCTGCCGTCTCCGCTAGTCGACTCCTGCCGCCGTCGTCTCTGTATCCGAAGTCTTTGCGTCTGGCGCTTTAGGACAGAAGTAGGCATAAGTTCCTATGCTGAGTGAGCAACGTATAAGCAGATACATGCTAGCTAGATTATAACTGGTCTGCTAAGTATAACAGTCTGTTGTGCCTCCCACATTGGAGGCTCTACTAATGCTATTTGGTGTAAGCGTGTGCATGAGAGTAAGGTACATATCTACAGAGTCATTCATGATGAAAGTAGATACGTAGTATGAGACTTGCATGAGAGCGCAAGTGTAACTAGGAACAAGTCCCATTATTAGTTGTACACGTACACAACACGTCAACAATGTATCACATGATATCCAACATGTTCAACACAGTTCGCATTTTGAATGACAGGTTACGTAGCCGGTTCATCTGCTTCTTCATGGCTGCAAGGGTCCCGTTTCACCACCGCCTCGAGTTGGGAGACTTCTTGGTGATGGGAAAAATCACACTGATAGTTTTCTGAATGGCTCTTGTAAGCTCCCGGACAGCCTGGTCAAGATCTTCTTGAGAAGCTATGCTCATGTTGATAGATAAAGCAGAAAGGTTGACACTCAGCTCTTTGTTGAACACCTCCCAGTCCACCCCCCAAAAACTCCAACGGTCACTTTCCACAGTTTTCTTGGTGACAAGATCAAGTACAGTCTGCACCAGAACGTGATCCGCTTCTGGCGAGCGAAGCTCAGGCCAAAGTGTGCACTCGACTATCGAGTCCAAGAGATTTCCAGAGTGGAAAACATTATCTGGCCTTGTCCAGTTGCCAGTAGCTGGCGATTGGTACACTGTCAGGCCACAGGGGAGAGCGAGCTCCATATCAAAGTCCATTAACAGCTGGAGAAGGGGGCCGGCCCATTTCAGGTAAGGCCTTGTCAACAGATGCTGGTTGGACAGGTCCTCCCATAGGGGGTGGTGGCGATTGAAATCACCAGCCCAGAGCATGTGCACCTCGTTGCCCCCAGGCCCCCTATCCTCAAGCAGACATTTAAGGTGTTCCTGTATTGACCCCAAAGCTTGGTTGTGATCATAGTCATTGTAAATGTTGACCACTATGAGCACCCCAGAGTCGCTGCAGAGCATCACCGCTGTAACATCATTGGTGCCCAGAATATCAACCTGCTCCCATGAGCCCATGTCAAGCCTCTTGTTCACCATGAGGACAGATTGCACAGCTGATCCTGTGGAGCTCGATCCTCTCGACATGGGGTATAGAACCCACCACTGGTTTCCCAACTTCACATTGCCATAGCAGTCCTGCCACAGTTCTTGAATACAAACAAAATCAAAAGAAGATGAGAGAGAAAAGGGAGATGAGAGCGAAAATTCATTAATCAAATCATATGCCGCCGTTCGTGATTTGTGCATGTTCATAGACAGAACACGCACAGGTAGCCCCCCCAGTTCCTCACTGGGCATGGGAACCATCTGCTTGTGAGGTGCCTATCTTGTCATCACCCCAACCCCTCAACATGAACATCTTGCCCAGGGTGGTCTGCCTTAAGCCACCACCCACTGCAGTACCTGAATCACCCTCCCCAGTGGAAGGCCTGCCCCTTGGAGAGTTATTTGGTAGGGCATCCCATGTCCAACTTTCGCTGGTAGGGTAGTATGGCAGCATATTTGCAGGCATCTTTGCATTGAGCAAGTGGCACTGGCAATGGAACTCCGGGCAGCCACAATCCCCACTGGAATGTTCAATAGAATTGCAATTGAGACACTTAGCTTGTTTGCTATTGCATGCTGACGTGTCATGTCCTTCTCCACAACGTCCACCAGCTGGGCCTGGTTCTCCTGACTGCTTCTTCGGGCATCTTGCCGTGATATGGCCTAGCAACTGACAGTGGTAGCATTGTAGTTCTTCAAGAGCAGGCTTCTCACCGGTGCACTGAACATTTAATCACCCAAAGACCACGCCGTACAAGATCATGGTGTTTGCATGTTCAGCAGAGGTCAGGTAAAGGAGGAGGTGTGCTCGCTGCTGGCCTTCCCTCCTACGGGCCAGGTTTTTACACCAACAAGCACAAGCAATGGCTGCAACTGGTAGCCCGTTATCCCGTTCCAGCTGTCAAAGATTCACATCTTGGTCAGCGTTGAAGTCCACGGGCGCAAATTTAACCAGAACTTGGGAAAGTTTCTGGTTGAGCACCATTGCTCCCTCCAGCTTGGCATGAAACGCCGATTTGTTCTTGAGAGTTGTTAGCCACTCAGCCGCAGCTGAGGAGACCATCTCTGTTAGGAGTGACCTTGAGTCCTTCATCTTTGTTGCCATAATGAAACGTACCGCTACCAGGGCATTGATAGCTTCTAATGTGTTGTTGAGCTTGCCCACTAGCTGGCGTGTGTCTATTGTAGCCAGATTTCTGCCCGCTTCGTTGTTTGCCAGTATGAACTTGACCTGGCGGCAACATATTTCCACCTGGGCCTTTATGCGAGCCTGGTTGATCTCGGGGAGTTGCTGTCCCAAGATATACACCCCCGCCACGACTTGTGCAAACGATCTCGTCTGCGAGGCTGGAGGGGCCGTGGGTCTTGATTTTAGTGTGGCAAATTTTTTGTCTATTGCGATAAAGCCTTCCTCACAGGCGACGGCTAGGGAGTGGATAGTGTTGATGACGTCAGTTTTCATCTCAGTGAGTTTGGTGTCTAAGTGTGAAGTGGTGGGGTGATTCTGTTGCAGCGTAGAGGAAAGGCTATACAACACCTTCTTTGCCACTCCCTCGACCAGCTCATCCTCTTTTATTTTTCTCATCATTGAAACCACAGCCATAATCGCGTTTCCACCCTCCGTCGCTACCAGCTTTTTCTCCTTGACCATGATCTCCAACACTCCGAGTACATCCGAGAATGTTGGCTCTCGTTGGGATGTCAGTAGCCCTTTCGAGTAGAGAACTGCAATTTCCTCTTCTATGCTCTCGGCTCGATTTTTATGTTTGGCCTCCTTCAAACGATTGGTCGCTGAACGTGTCGTAAGGCCATTTTGAGAGGACGGGGGCAGGGTTCCTGAGGCCATCCCGAGTATGCTGTTTTGCAAAGAAAGGATGGGTTGTCGGCTACTTCTATTACTTACTGAGTTGGCCATTCTTGCTTTTTTGGGTTTTTATGTGTAATAAAGAGTATATGCTCCACACTAATCACACTCCAGATACCAGAGAGCCAGTTCCCCCTGCAAATTTTGCCGTGGGAAAGCTGGTGATGGGGGTGGTCGCGGATCTAGAGAGCTCCCAGCTTCATCTTACAGTGAACTTGTCACATCTGAGGTCAGCTGAAGACACTTCACAATATCCCTGTTTGTTAAGTTAATCTGAGGGAGGAAAAATCTCATAGAAACAAGAAAAAGCAGGGAACAAGCCAGAACAACAAGAGAAGGAGAGAGGAGGCAGTGATGTCTGGCTTTATGTAAGTTATTCCAATGTATTTAATTGCCACAAATGGAAATAACCTCCTGTTTGGATTTACAAGCTCATATGAGGTTGACAGGTATAGTCAAAAAGTTATGGCATGCCCAGATAAGATAGATCAGCTAGCAAAAATGGTTTTATGCACCCCATGGCTTAGGAAGAACCCTCCTCCTATCAGAGTCAGGAATCACCTGACTTGTCACTGTCACAGTGGTTTTCTCTCTGAGTCTCTCCATCACCTTCAGAGGGCTGCTTCTGGGGAGATAGTCATCACTGGTGACAACACAGTACAAAAAACTCCGCAATGAGCTACACAAACATCAGGAAAACCTCCATAGGCAATTTCATTCAAGATCAAGGCAAAACAATGACAAAAGTTGAATGAATATTCATATTATCCCTATTATGCTCGTTACACATGTCCCCTGATAATCAAAGCATAAATATGGTCTAATTCTGCATCAGTTTTGATAATATGCTTACAAGAAATTGTGAACACACCTACTCTCAATTTCAAACTATTATGCCTGATTCAGCACAATGATGAAAATGAGTATTCGAGCATATTTCAACCTTGACAATATTTATTTGTACATTAGAACAAAGAATACAATTACTATTCAGCCTGAGTGTGCACTATCTACAAGGAATCTGGTTACAGGTGCCGGCATGCTACTTCCCTATTGACTTGCTCTGAATATTGTTGCAGGACAACCTTTCAATTTCAGTGTACATTGACAATGACCACAGGAGTGTGAAATACCTATATGATGTTCAGTCTTTGAGGGATCAACTACGTCATGAAAGGACTACCACACTGTGAACTGAACAAGCTGTCATGAAGTGCTGCTTTTCCCCCTATCTTGTCCTTTCTTAGTGCCCATTCCTCTTTTAGCACCCATTTGTTACATTGACACCTACCAGACGCCTGTTTCCCTTGTTCCACATCATTTCCTCCTGCATCATTGTTCCCTCACATCTCCTTGTTCTTTCACATCGTCTTCACAACCTACTCTATCCATTGTTTTCATTGTTTTCATTGTCTTCTATACACAACAGTTACTCGTTCCAGACTAGTGTTACCAACGGTCCAGGGCCAAACTGCTCAGCAGAACTGGTTTCCCTCAGAGCTGGTTTACTGGAACCAGTTTGAACCGGTTCTGGGACCAGTTCAACTGCTCCAAACCAACACAATTCTCTCTCCAAGTTTTTCATCTGCTCAAGCCTCCATCCTCTGCTCATTTGTCTTGACCTCTGCCAGTTTCACACTGGCAGTGCCTCTGTTGGTTTCGTACCTGCAGAAAACTATGTCAGTCTTGTACTGACACAGTTTGGTTCTATTTCACACCACCAATTTGTGCCTGGGTACATTGATTTATGTTCATTTCTTTTCGTCCTAGAGTGTATCTTAATCATGATTCAAATCTCTTTCACCCCTTCTGTCCTGATTTTGATTTGCCCATATTGTCTGTAGGTCTAAGTGGTGTATATCTTATTTACTGTACATTATTAACTACTTTCTTGTGTCTCTTAAACATGGTAAATAAAATGTGAACCAACTCTGTGAGCCCTACCAACCCCTACACATGCCCACGCAAATATTTTTGAGAAATTTATCTGAGTGGTTCGAACTGTGGCTTGACCACACTGGATGCAAGATAGCATATTGGCAGCAAAAATATTTAAGAAACATGCAAGGATTATCTTTTGAGAACTTTAGAAAACTAAAAATATTTCTGCTAGGAAAATATGAAAGGAATATGTTTGACAACTTTTGAATGAAATAACCATGACATTAGGTTTCAGTTGCAAAATGTCAAACATAGTCTTTGCATATTTTTTGACAAAAATATTTTTGTTTCTCTAAAGTTCTCAAAAAGTAATCCTTGTATATTCCTTAAATAATTCTGCTGCTAATATGCTATTTTGCATCCAGTGCCAGTTTGAACGGTTCCGAAGCCAGAACCACTTGAACCAAACCGAAACCAGACTGGACCGACCAATGGCAACACTATTCCAGACTTGTTATTGTTCCATACCTGGACTACTATTGTTTTCCCCCTTGTTCCCTGTTATCTTCCTTTATTCTCGTGCGACTCATATTCTGGTATATAAGCTAGGTAGTTTACACCTGGTCCCTCATCTTGACCTCTTGTCATCGGGACCAGGTGAGTAGTTAATTCTGTTTCTCTCCTTACCTGCAATATATCTAACTTGTCATTGGGGCCAGTTCCTTACTTGCTCTTGCTCTCTGCTCACTGCCTCTGCCATCTCTGTTGTCATCTGTGCTAGACGACTTCTGCCGCCGTCGTCTCTGTATTCGAAGTCTCAGTGTCTACCGCTTTAGGACACAAGCCTTGTAATAGTGACACAATGGCAGGGACAATCGAACTGGAGGCCTACAGAACAAAACACAATGGTCAAGGAGATATAGATGATCAGTAAGAAGGGCTTACCATTTTAAGATGGGCTGGAAGCACGACAAACTAATGTCTGAGAGTAGAAGGTGAGCAAAGAAAACCACTGGTACACAAGAAGGAACACACCTGTATTAACTACTTATGAATAGGCTGTGTGCACCAAGCCAGATACCAACTCTAAAGCCTAAAAAGAGCATGAGCGATGAACATGATGGCAATAAGGGGACCAATACACTGGCAAAGCATGTACAAGTAGGCATGATTGTCAGTTCCCAGTTCAGCAAGTAGTCACTCAGGACTCCTGAGGACTGGCACACATCTATTGGTGGGAGAAGGTAAAGACTTGGAAAAATGAAAAGATGGCATGAGGACAATTGAACAAAACAGAGGGGAAAAAAGACTTACCATCCGTTGATGACGGTGATGAGAGCCATTGACAGTGATGAGGGTTGACGAGGGGGGGCACAATGTTGTGCACTTTGAACATGAGAACTGCACAGACCTCTACCACAACCTCATGCTTTTCTCCTAGTCAGCCGTGACTGTTGCTCTCAAATGAAGGTGAGTATTGTTTCTCTTAGCTAAAAAGCAAATACATATACAGTTGGTTTGAACCACCGGTTGATAAACTGTTTGGCCCAATTTCTGGCAATACAGAGGCAGTGAAGTGTGGGAGCAGTCAGCAGCCACATCAGCAAAATACCTGGATGTTTGAAATATAGTTAGAACAGATCCATGTAAGTAGAATATGGTGATCCGGTCGTGGAAAAATTCAAGAGGATCGTATCTAAGTAGAAGTTCCATAACGCATTGGGTCAATTCTGGGAATCAATAACAGGGTCGCAACACAGTTAGAATACAATAAAAACCCACCTGAAACCTGTTGAAACCCCGAAAAACTATATCTGGGGTTGTTGCCCACCAAACTCGTAGGGATGAATGAAAAGCATTGTGAATGGTTTTCGGATGTTCAAAGAGGGCTTTCACAGGTTTTGAATGATTTCAACATGATTTAGAGCTATTAAGCAATATTAGTGGTTTAAAAGATATCAAAGCAACAGTTCTGACTCTTCTAAGACAGTAATAATTTGCCTTTAAAACCTTCCCGGTGATGATTGTGCATAAGAACAAAGATTCAACAACAAGATCAGCCATTGCACCAACCGGCATGAAACATCTGGTGGTCCAGCAATTTTTGAGCGCTTGAGTCACCTGCCAGCACTTGCACTCAGATTCTGTCAGAATTTGAACTACAATGCTCATGTGCTCGCAAGTGACAACTCTTCCCCATTGTAACTTTCAACCCCCACAGTTGTGTACATGTGGTCCATTTGACACTGTCTTGCACTCACTCCAATGCTAATCAGCCTTTGAGTAAGTCTAGTGTGTCCAATCTTCATTCCTCTTTACCAGTGTTCATCCTTTAACACTGTTCAAGTCAAGCACACTGGGAGACCACTAAAATCAAAGTAGCAAGAGTTATAGGGTCAAGGTGCATCTCTGAACTGGTTTAATGCAGTCCTTTCTATTGCTGACTACTCACAGCTGACATTTTGAAGATCTGACAGTCAACGTGTTGATACACGCAGGCCTAGTGGAGACACTGACCCACTGGACAAAGTCTCAGCGACTTGGGTAATCCTCCTCTCCTCCAACATCTCATGACAACACCATGACATACATCTGGGGTTTGCATGTGCATGGACCACTTCTACGGGTATATAAGGCCAACGCCTTCCAGTTTTATCCCAACTTCTCTTTCCCCCTGTACCATCATCATTCCCTCCACTTTCTCCTCCTTCTCTACCTTGTATGCCAGCCCTTATATCCAAGAACCTCCTAAATTTACGTGGATAACATTGAACCAAACGTTGGATTTGAGTACGGAATTTAAGTCCATTCACTGCCTGTCCCGACTGACACGATCTTCTCTTACAGTGGCCCTTCCTCCTCATTATACAACATACATTCCTCAGGCATATTAAGCGGGTTTATTCTCTTGATTTTCTCATTTGACTCACTCTTGGTTATTTTGCTTGGACTAGTGCATATATGGGGTTTACAAGATGTTGAGGTCAATGGTACACCATATCCGCTGTTGGTCTGTTATATTATCTTTGCCTCTAATCTGTGCAACATATTGTTAGGGTTTGGCCATGTGATTCCTGTAGTATGGTACATCCTTTGAGTGTCTCTTGTCAATGTAACAATCTCTAATTAATTGTCATAAGGGCCCTGCAACTACCTGTTGCTCAAAGACATCATGCAGCGTAGGTGTATGGACATATCCTCTGAGAATATCTGTAAAGTATCTACTCTGTTGTTCTGTAGTCTTTTCATGTTCTTATTTATTCATGATCAATTCCATGTTAATCATCACTCCCTAGTACCAAGTGCGATGTCTCTGACTGCCCGTCCTGTAGATCCAACAAAATGTTCAGTACCTCTCATACTCCCTACAATACGCTACCTTCTCTGCTACCTGTTACTCTCTCTGCCACTTGCTGGTACTTGTAACATCCTCTGCTACTCGCTGCAACCCCCGCTATCCATCACACTCCCCCAAATCTCATTAAAACCCCTCTAAGTTCAGTACAATCCTCACAACCTGTAACAACCTTTGCTCCCCAGTATCACCTTCAAATCTTGTTGAAGGTACACGAATCCATAGATTTTTACTACTATCATACTCATGGATTCTCACTATTCTTCTGTATTTCAGGAAGGTTTTGATACAATTATATACACCAACCCTGTTTTTAACTAGGTACAGCAGGTTTTGTTTTACCTAACAGGCTGTCATGAGGTGCCGCCTTTCCCCTATCTTTTCATTTCTTAGTGCCCATTTCCCTTCTAGCGCCTGTTTGTCACTTTTGACACCCATTCGTTACATTGATGTCTACCAGACACCCATTTCCCCTTTCCACATTATTTCCTCCCACATCCTTGTTCTTTTACATCATCTTCACAACCTATTCCATCCATTGTTTCCATTGTTCTCATTGTACTTTTATATGCAACAGTTACTTGTTATTGTTCCATACCTAGACTACTATTGTTTTCCCCTTGTTCCCTATTATCTTTCTTGGTTCTCGCACAACTCATATTCCAGTATATAAGCTAGGTAGTTTACACCTGGTTCCTCATCTTGACCTCTTGTTGTTGGGATCAGGTGAGTAGTTACTTCTGTTTCTCCCTTTACCTGCAATACATCTAACTTGTCGTTGGGACCAGTTCTCTCATCTGCTCTTGTTCTCTGCTCATTGTCTCTGCTCTCTGTCCTCATCTCTGCTAGACAACTCCTGCTGCCGCTGTTTCTATATCTGAAGTCCTAGCAATCTATGCTTTAGGACACGGGCATCGGGGATACTATTGACCATATAAACATCCGGGTATTTTGCTGATGAACAAAACAGGGATATGACATTACACGTAATATCATTGTGATGGAATGGAAATTCGTGGGGCGGTTTCTTGTGATGGGGCAGCGGGCTAGTTGGTGTAGATAATATAACTGTAAGACAGTAAGACGAGTTGCATATATCACGGAAGATACTATAAAGTGCACTTGATCTGTTTTGCATTACTACTTCTAGATTATCACATTTGTATTGAAGAAGCAACATTACCCCTTTGGCATGCATAATAAACCAAAAGGTATCCAATACATGGTGAACCTTTTATTCAACATTATCAAAATCTACATAGTAGTTCATAGAGTGTGTTATTGGGATTTTCCTGATGAATCTCAACCTCTTCAATCAGGACCGCTATCATCCCCTCTGCTTCCCGGGGCAAACAACAAAAGAACGTATCGCAAGCCTGTACGGAAAACACTTGGCAAATTGACATCGTTACGGTCAATGTCATGATGAGTTCACTGCCTGTTGGATCTTTATAGCTCTGCCGACAATCTGTCAGGCTCGGAGAAACCCTTGAAAATTCTCCACCAACATCCGTCTTATGAAATGGATTGTTCGCTGCCTCTTGTTCGCGCAGGTACCCGTCGGTCATTCTAAGCTACCTGGCATCATAGACGTCGTTGTGTTCCCCATTTAGGGTCCCTGTCAACCCGTCAACTTTTATGCTGGGTGTTTGTTTCCCCGCACACTTTCTCTTTAGACGCTGTTCAACATTGTGTATCCCCTTGAATAAAGATAGTTTTCATTCCTTTTTGTACGCTACTTTACTCATCCTTGGGCCCGTCTAGGTATACCAAAAGGAAGTCCCAGGTTCTCTTAAGTAACCCGGGACGGAGGACCTGCGACTAAGCGGCTTAGGTTGGCGCAGGTCCGTGCACGTTCACCGGAGATTTGTTCGGTGAACCTGACAATACATTGGCGAACCTGGTAACCACAGGTTCGCCAGGAAATTGGGACACGCGCCCCAATTCGTGAATCGGCCTGAAGCCAAGACCCTTTTCCCCGATGCTATGAACGAGTAAGCCACCTGGGTGGCACGATGGACTGGCAAAGTGTGGGGAGATGTCCGGGCCGCGAGACGGAGACCAAAGATTCCTCAAAGAGAATGAAGAGAAACTAGGAGATGATAAAAGCATTGAATGAACTGAGGAGCTTGTAGATACTAATGGGCTCATGTACTAAATAGAGAGAGACAATACAATGTGAAATAAGGAGACCGTAACTCGTGGCGGTCATGACAAAACTCGTAAACAAGTGATGATACTTGTAGTATAACTAAGAAATCGAGGACGATGGATACTATGGAACGGCACGACCGGTCCATGACACAAAGTACAATCACCATCATCAGAAATATTAAATCGTCCAGGGCTCACTGTAGTCAGGTGACGGCTTCCTGTATAAGAACGATTGAACAGTGGTCACATTCGATGTGTCCGCGTTGGGACTGATCCTAGCCACCAAACCGAGGGCGAATTTCTGACAGTTGTTATCGATTAAGTGGTATCTAGGAGGCATCTTGTCGATCGTTTTTTGGCCTATGCAACCCATGAAAAGAAATACTTCAGCTTCATGTCTTGCACAGCGGCAAGAGAAAAGGGGGTTCGAAGCGGAGGGTAAAAAGTGAAGGAGCGAACGTACCGGCAGCGGCAATATCAGCGTCACTGAGGCTGGTGTTTCCGAATTGCTGCTGGCCGACCCACTTCACTGCAGCCTGACCATTCACTGTCAAACTGCTGCATCGATATTCAATTCTCTCCTTTTCAACGAGCTCGTGGTAGTAGTCGCCGACAATGACAGCCCAGTGATCTGTGGGGTGGAGAACCGTATCACGAGTGCTGAGACCAGCAGGAATACCGATGTCTTTACAGGCAATAATCACAGGTCGCCCTGGATTCATGTTCATCGAGTTGACGATGTGGATAGTGCAAGAACGCGGACGCGAGGGTAGGTCTGATAAAGAGGGATGTCATCGTACACACTATATATGTGGGATCAATTTTGAGTCCGGTGATTCGGGCGACAGGAGTGGCATTCGGCTCTCATTCTGGTGTCTTAGCGGCCAGGAAGTAGGGTATGTGCATGTGATAGACCTCTCTAATTTTTCACGTACTAAAAAGCACTGGCACGCCATCTGGAGCACAGGGGATCTGGCACGGCTTCGCAGCTTGTGCCTGCAGGTCTGCCGTAGATCTGCTCGGTCGCCTTGAGATCCCCGTCATCAAACAAGGACATCGCAGGTAGCGATCGGATCTCCCTCGGCCACTGCCTCCGCAGTTCGGTTTATTATTCAACCTGCAAAGCGTCCGGGATACCCCAAAAATTTTAATAGCAGGAGGCGATCCTTTCATCACGATCAGCCGTACTATCGCCATGCTGTTTGCCGTGGGGTTGCGACATCTTCAGTAGGCATCTACCTCAAGAAGCAGAAGACGCGCAACATACGCGTTTCTTCGATGGAAAGCACGCGCAGAGGTGCTGGATGATGTCTGCGTATGTCGGTTTAGCTCGAAAGTGTTGAAGGGCTCATTGATGAGGCATTAGAAGCAACGAGAATTACTCCGTTTTCTATCAGCAACCATGCATTCCGGATGATGGTGAAGATTATTCAGGAAGAGGGTTGAGCATGGGTTCTCCACCGTCAAAACAAAGGGCTGACCTCATCATAATGTGCTAAGGAGCAAGGGCACACACACACTAGCCACATACAGGGACTCGGTCCCCTACCTCTTCAAACACGCTGTCCTTCATATGCTCCGCGACGCTAGCATGCTCGTTAACACCTCGATCAATGCCTATACCGATGGGCGCGACGTATTCGGTGTTTGTGACGAGTATAGTAGTAGGATCAAGTCTTAGCGGATCTCCGACGTGAGAGAATTTTGTGGCACAGACTTTTGATCAGCGCGTGTTTGGGTTCGAAGGACCTTCCGCATTGGGACCGTCACGTTTGAGCCGTATGCTAACTTGTTAACTTATAGAGACGAGGGTACTGGCAGTGTGTCGTTAACCTTGGCCATGTACTCGTGTCCGTTTGTGGAAAGGTGTGGACGTTTGGCACAAGCCTTGAGATACAAACCAAACAATCGCGAGTGAGAGTACTAAGCGCCCGTGTTTGCTCTTCGTTGCGGACCACCACTGATTCTCTTGCTAGTTTGCTCCGAGGTTGTCCCACATGTGCCCGATTGACTCGTAGCCGCAGTTAGCTCGCAGATCTCTGCGGATTAGCAACCTCTGTCAAGCTTTATTAGGGATAATCCAAACGGACTCGACACCCTACAAGAACAATCGACCGAGCCATTTCCTCCTCGATGCTGGTTTACATTCGATTGGAACTGGAGACTGACGGTACTGTTTCTCGAGATTTCAAGAGTCCATATTCGTGCCCTCCTGTGTCCCACTTTGATCAACGTAAGCTGCGGATACCACGCCTTGGAGCTTTCTCATTGACATCTACTGAATGTAGCAAAACTGATGTTCAGCGCTCATGATCACACTACTGGATCTGCGGCCAAGAAATCCGATCGCGTCTGTCCTCCTCATGACCTGCAAATTCAACAAGAAATAGGCCGCTGTCAACGTCTCCTCATCTCTCCAGAACTTGAACAGACCTAAAGCTGCTGGTGTTCCCACTGCTCAGGTGATATGTCTCAATTTATCGGCTCGTTTGTTGTTCCGTGGGTCATATCGACTTGTTATGTTTTCATCTCTATCTCTCAGGAAACACTTGACGTGCTTCGAGCTAAGCCTTCCGTATCGCCTGTGCACGCTTCATAATCGTTCAGGCGCCATAACGGGTTCTACAAATTCAAAGATAGCTCATATAAACCCCATGAACTTCCTTGGCACTAAAACAGATCCGACAGGAAAGCTTTTTGAGACATTCGACGCGACCGGAACTGGAGAGCCTGATGGCAGTGTCGACTGAGAAACGGTCCTCATCATCACCTTAGGACCTCACAGCCTCGCAACCTCCGTTCCAGCATTTTGGCCTCTCCTCCAGAATAGCGCAACGGCTCTCTGGGACCTTGGCACGCTTTTCTGGGCTCCCGGAAGCTTGAGCCAATACCTAACACGTGCCAGTTTTGCACCCTGGCAGGCTTCTTAATGCTCGGAAACCTCCCTAATTCCCAGGTGCGTTTACCGATTTTCTCTTATTCTTCCCCCAGCAATGAAACCTGAACTTGCTCATTCTCTAGCACTTCGGGTCACATATTTTCACCGAATGATTTTTGGATCACTATTACCACCATATCAGCGGTCAGCCCCTCTCACCCACGACTTTGAATCGAGCGCACCCCTGTTGAAATACTTTCACGCCCTCAAATGGAGGTATGTGCGCCAAGCCCTCCCTTTGCTGACTGCGAAGCCGTAATATTTGAGTAGCTGAGACTCTGAATATAGAGTGTAACGATGTAGTCTGGGATCGAGATTTGGGAGTACGGACTCCACGGCCTGTCCCAGTATAATAAATCCCTAGCGGAAATTTCAAGCCTGAATGAGGTAAATTTAGCTATGAACCTCCAGCATTACCGAAGATCATACCTTCACGGCTGTGTACGCGATCCTCCGACACTGAGCTACCAATGTCCACTGCTATGGGTAAGATCTGAGCGACAGGGTGCCAGGCTCCTCATGGACGAGAGTTTACTGACGGATAACTGAGGCCATCCATGACTGAAATTTGGGCGTGGTACGGTTTGTAGAGCTTTTGGGAGTAGCACAGGACGATGGTACTGGTGTAACTCTGGATGGATTTGAGATGTAACACTTGTTGGCAGTCCAATTCATTGTAGGAGACAGCTGCAATTCAAAATATCAGCAGGAAGCGGCGCACAGCTGGTCAGATTCAACATACCTGCCATACCTCCGTTAATGACATCATGATAGAAATCTGGACCTTCCCAAGGCGTCATATTCACGTCGGAAGATCCCGAGTCAGCCAGAGTACAAGAGGAAATCAAAGTTTCGGTTCACCAAGTGGGGAGGCATAAGTTCTAGGTAGGTGAGTTTGGTTCAAGGTTGGATTGCTCATGGATTTTGCTGAATTTTGGGGGCCATTTCGCACGAGAGGTGAACAACATGAATAGAGAGCATCATCGTTATCAACCAATGACTGTATAAGATAGAATATGTGGACAATGAGCCCCCGAATGCGTCCTCAAACACGTCGGGGTCATTCTCCGAAGGAAAGGGAGGTGACGTGCGGTGACAAACACGCGGCACCTCATCTCCGAGGAGGGCCTAAAGGGTGGGTTTCACGTACAAGAAACCCCTTGAGGCCTGCCTCGCCCTGTGACATGCCGTGCCTAAGGTGCGTATATCTCACCTCCCTGTTCTGTTCATTGCTCATTTGGTTGCTTTCTCTACAGAAATGACTCGACGCGGAGTCTGAGCTCCAGCTAGCCAGGCATTTTGGCCCGACTTCCTCGTGTATGCATCGTGATCATATCCTAAAGCCACGACTTTTTAACTCGCGACCCGATTGCCGCAGCTTTTGAGATCCCCATTTAATGGAGATGCCCCCAAATCACTAGGTGCTTTGTGCGTAGGGTATCGGATTTGGATGGAGTCTGAGAAAGGTGCAAGGGACAGGAGGTGCAAGAACGTGGGCGCTCTGAATGGACGGGAGCATGACATGACAATCACCGTCAGTCGTTCTTTCCCCGCATACGGTCCCCACTCATTCCGAGCCCGAGGCTATAGTGAGCTCCACACTGGACGACTGAAACTCAGTTTGGGGATCTCTTCACGGACAAAGAGTGTTTAGAGCGTGTAGTGACCGGACGACCGGTTCTTCTAGGAAATCGGGGCGTCTTCAAAAGATTGCACGGGCGTGCACCTGGGAACCCGAAGGACGGGGACTGGATGTCGGTAGTCGCTGGTGAGGCCAATGGAAGGGTGGTCATTTCTTGCCCAAATCCCGTGCGTCTCGGCATCAGGGAGCATTCTGAAAGGGAACAAGAGGTGGAAGGGGCGTTTTCTCGAATCTATTTGCCGCGAGAATATGCGTGTAAGCCACGGCCTCGACCTATGTGTATCATTGTATCGCTTTTCTCTACTTTTTGCAGCCGTTATTCAGACAGGTCTACCAGCAATCCCTTGATCGTTCGTAAACGTGGAGTTCCGATGTAACCTGCGCGGAGAATGGGGAAGACCTTGCTCATACGAGTCAACAGGAACGACATCAGACACCACTCCCCTGCAAAACTGGCTCGCTCACTGAATCGAGGAATAGTCCAAGTGGGTTGATTATCGCGGCATGCTGGTAACTATTTTCCTTGCTTATTTTTGCTTTGAAATAAAGTTCATTCGTTGTTTTTTCCAGGCAATGAGGATATAGCATAGGTGACCGGTTATCCGCCGCACGGCCCTTCACTTCGGCCCTCCGCATTCACGCTCCTAACACGTTCACTATTTCTGGCCCGAGCCATGGATTTACAAGTACTAGTCGGTGCCGGATCCCATGCAGACCCTGCATCACACTTTCTCCCTTTGACATGGAACCGAAGTCGCTTCCTACAACGGACTCTTGTGCCTCGTGTCTAGTCTTCTCATTTATCCACTTTCAAAACATTGGTTGTTTCATTCTTGCGCCACTCTCCCGCACCGGATGATCAGGGTCTGACTTTGCTGTTTAGCGCTGCAACGATATGTAAGACATACCTATCGGTGCGCTTCGGAACCTTCAAGATTTTGCTTACCTTTTGAATCAGCACTTCATATGTAGTAGCCGTGAAACACACGTGTGCTACCTTGAGACTCACTCTGAGTAATGGATTTCGGTCCACGCAAACCTTCATCGTTCGGGCAACCCTGTCATTGAGTTCACATACCTTGAATGATATAGCATCCTCACCTTCAGTCACACTGTCAGGAGAACGCAATGCCCACTCAACATTCAGCGATTGGGGCACTTCCGTCGATCATGGGACAGTGAGTTTTGTCTTGGGCATGAGGCTGCAGTCCAGCTTTACGTCTACTCGGTTGTCTCCGTACGTCACATTGAACTCCAAATCTCCATTTAGAGTCGATCCTTATTCACTCAACGGGCCGCGATCCGCTTGAGCTTTCACACCTGGGAAATCAAACCTTATGTGACTGGAAGTTCATGCCCAGTCAGAAATCCGCGGACTATATCGGACCATCTAGGACCGGTTCGATATAGTCCGGAATCGTCCCAAATCGTCCGGAATCATCAGTAAGCGGGAAGATTTGCGGGCCATCTGGGACGATATCGGACGATTCAGGACGATTTCGAGTCGAGCAGGATCGTCGGCTCACCTGGACTAGCACAGGGTAGGGTAGGGTAGGCAATCCGATTCTGGTTCAATTTCGTCCTGATTAGTCCTACAACTTGTACAATGTCGAACCATTCCGGACTACGTAGAACAAGTATACAACAATCATAAAGGAAAACTCGTGCCCACTGCTCCTCTTTGCTGCTCGTTCAACTTGGCACCAGACCCGTTAACCTGCTGAAACCTAGAGGGCGTTGTGAGTAAGCTGGGAGGGCAGAGAATAGGTTGCAACACGTACCTCCGCATTACGCTTGCGCGACATTTCTTGATAGTGCTGACAAAAGTATCAGAACACATGTCCCCGTTGAGCGAGTTACAGGAAAATAACATACCTTGAGCTTGTCCTTCTGATCGCACTGAAGAGCCTCCCATGCTGGTGTGAACTCGGACTCCGGCAAGCTTTTGTTGCCTGGAATCTGCTTCCAGTTACGGATTTGGAGTTTACGGAGAAACATTCTTACCTATGCCCAAGTTGCATGTCCTATCAAAGTCATCACATGCACCTCATTTTTAACCCAAATTACTATGTATGGCAGTCATTTATACTTATTAGGTTAACTTTCGGTTAAAATCCTCACATTACTCATTTTATTACAGTCATCAGCTGTCAAGGTCGGAGTTTCAAGTTTCAGATCACACTGTCCGGTTTGTCATGCATCCATTGAACCATAAGCCAACTGTGCTTGTGTTTGTTGGACTGATGATTTTGTTGGTCATGTTTCCACATTCTGCTTATGACAATTCACTTAGAGTGTTGATACATCCCTGTCAATTACTGACTTCCCAATTGCCCAGGTTGCATTGTACTGTGTGTCAGAAAAATTAATTACAACCTTATAGCAACAGAAAAACCAGTCTTAAGAACTATTATGGAGCCTTTTTTAGCCTTGCCAGCCCCTAAATCTCCCAAAAATCACTTCAAAATGATCTTTAAGGTATCGTAAAGCCCCACAAAAAAAGGCGACTTAATGCAATGCCTCGGAAGGCTCTACAAGGTACCACAAGGTCATAATCTATTTGTTTTGACATACACAGGTACCAATGTAGCCCCAATATAAGGACAACAAAAGTATGAGTGTTGACTGATGTCGATGGGGGCCACACGACAAAGCACATTCTTACCTGTAGATATTTTTGTTCCCACAGTTGCCGCCGGCAGTTTGGCAGCTGACAAAGAAGATTCTTATTGTAAGAATCTTTCTTTCACACGGTGCTCAATGTCAGCAGGCCAATCTGCACTACAATCATCAAGTCTCTCATATTTGCAATCAAATCGAGGAGAACACTCTCAACAAAAAGAAATTCTCATAGTTGAGTGGAGGGCCATAACAACATTGGTAACGATAGAAGGCATGAGACTACCTGCCAGAGCCTGAATGACTCACCCTTCCCGCAGCTCCACACTGCCGGAGTCCCTAAACTATGACTCTGTTTTCTCAGTACCGCCGTCAGTCCTGCGTTACTGTACTGTGCTAGCTTCTCCCGCGTATTCCTCGAGACTGAGGTCTCGCCCATCCTCCGAATACGATAGTGTTGCATCCCCTGTTCAACTGTTAGCCGAAAGTGACTTGCAGGTCGAAAACCAAACAACTCACATCCAACTGTCAACCTCGAACAGGCCCTCGTCACAGTTGTCTACCTGTTACTCCATTGCTCCAGTGCATATTGTTCCCCCATCCCCCCGTCGATCAAACTGCAGTAGCTCGACTCGTTTAGATGAGGTTGCAGTGCCTTTGTTTCGAATTGAAGCACATCACCCTTATCAATCCAATCGGCTGCGTGAAAACGGCGGAACATCGGCGACATTAGCTGTGCACAACGGGTCAACAAACCATGAAACTTACCCCAAATGATTTGACTCGATTCTTTGCGGTCCTGACCCAGTTCATCCTTGCTCATCCTCCTCTGAACACTGTCCTAAAGCGCTAGACACTAGGACTATGGAAACAACGGCGGTGGAAGTCGACTAGCAGAGACGACGACAGAGGCGACAGAGGTAGCGAGCAGAGGGCAAGAGCAGGTAGATAACTGGTCCCAATGACAAGTTAGATATATTGAAGGTAAAGAGAAACGAAGTTAGCTACTCACCTGGTCCCAATGACAAGAGGTCAAGATGAGGGACCAGGTGTAAACTGCCTAGCTTATATACTGGAATGTGAGTCGCGCGAGAATAAAGAAAGATAATAGGGAACAAGGAAAGAACAATAGTAGTCCAGGTATGGAATAAGAACGAGTCCGGAACGAGTAACTGTTGTATATAAAAGAACAAAGAGAACAAAGGAAACACTGGATGGGATGGGTTGTGAAGACGATGTGAAAGAACAAGGATGGGAAAGGAAATGATGGGAATGATGGGAGGAGGGGAACCGGGTATCTGGTAGGCGTCAAAGTAGC
>JANHQD010001484.1:0-13978 GCA_024721195.1 Marasmius sp. AFHP31 | reverse complement strand
AACGTTTGGATCAGTTGCGAGTCGAGGGACTTCAGGTCGCGGTATGGGGAGAGGCTAATGAGTGAGTGTATGTATGGTATGATGAGTTTCAAATTATGTTTGCGTGCCCTTATCCCGTCGTATTGATAGCATACTTTATTCAAGAAGTCCTGAGTATCTTACATAGCCAAATAGTTAAAAGGTTCAACCCTTCTTGAGCCTTGAAGCCTTACTCGAACAAAGATTTGAACGGTGATCCTTACCGGTTTGTAGAGTTGAGAATCTAGAATGCCGCACTAATAGAAGGGATCCTTAAAAAGGATGATGTCGGCTCGCCAAACGGACACATATGAGGCCATTCGGCCCTACCTAATCCTACTGTTATTTTTTTCAAACTTCGAAACCATTGCTTAGGAAGATACCTGAGAGGAGTGTGCTGTGGGATGATGGCGTTGTTTTGGCCCTGTCATCACCGACGGCACGGGATTGACCCGGAGAGGCGCCCATAACAGTCATAGGTTGAACTGAAACCACCATCATCGCGCGTGAGTTGCTTTGTGTTCAGGATTTCACTCGACTTCCTCGAAGATTGATCTATACCAACAGGGTTCCAAATATGTCTGATACGCCGACCAATGGATTACCACTACCGGATAGCTCAAAACAGGCATCTCCAATGTCAAGTCGCTGTCCCGATTGCAGCTTCGACCTTGGGGCCTCTCAGAGCAAAATCCGCGAGCCTCCAGAAGCCCTATATTCGAAGTACTCGACAAATAACGTGTTTCCCTCTGAAGAAGAGGAAAAGGTCGTCAAGACTGCCATCGTCGAGGCCATGGCACAGA
Source organism: Marasmius sp. AFHP31 (assembly GCA_024721195.1). Classification (NCBI taxonomy): domain Eukaryota; kingdom Fungi; phylum Basidiomycota; class Agaricomycetes; order Agaricales; family Marasmiaceae; genus Marasmius; species Marasmius sp. AFHP31. The sequence continues at coordinate 13,157 of JANHQD010001484.1, read as the reverse complement.
TATCGCTAATAAGCAACAAGATAAACCGGTTGAATGGAATCATTGCTTTGCTTGGGAAGGAAAGGGATCGAATAGACGAGGTCACCTCGAACTATCGTTCCATCCTCCGTCCAGTCTTTCGATTGCCACCCGAAGTCTTAGTGATGATCTTCTCTCTTTCCATGGATACTCCTACAGCCGAGAATGCAGATGGATTCCGCGGGCCACGACCTCCAACATCCCTTGATCCGACAAAGCATCCATGGGTCCTATCCCAGGTTTGTCGGTCGTGGCGCCAACTCGTGCTGAGCACCCCGAGTTTGTGGTCGTTCGTTTCATTCACGATCCCTTCCGGTGGTGAAGGAGAGCAGTCGCTGGTTGTCTCGCTGACGCGATGCAACCGCCTACAGTTACAGCTTCAACGTAGCGCGGATCTCCCTCTTGACATCACTGTTGAGATACCGAACCCAAACTCCCCCTCCCTTGAACGATTCCTATCCCCATTATGCTACAATTCGCCTCGGTGGAGGCATTTGAGCATTGAACTACACGGCGACCTTTTCTTACCGTGGATGTCTTCTATCACAGGCCGCCTTCAGACTTTACAGTCACTTCACGTCAAGTTCATTGGCACCATCCTTACAGACGACTTTGACTGCTTCAAATTTGCCCCGCAACTACGACGTATCATCGTTTCCGCCGATCGTAGGATTTCAACGGCCCAATGGCCTTTCCGTAAGCTGAAGCTGCCTCACGAACAGATCACACATCATTATTGGCAGGACGCAGAACTCGAGGGTATCTCAATTCAAATTCTCAGCAGAATAGTCACCGTATCCCATATAGGACTCGGCCTCCTCACCAACCTCAGGTCGTATCGTCTATTACTTCAATCCGAGTCCATAGCATACTATGGATCTATGCTGGACACAGAGATATTTGCGAGCGGGCGGCTGACGGTGACCTTGAGACACCTGGTTGAACTGGACATGCGAAGTATCAATGCAACGAGTGGAATTCACAATGTGTTGCCCTTCATAAAGGCTCCTTCGCTGCGGAAGCTTTCCATTCTCTCGTCGGGACCCGACCATACGGCCCTTTCGACATTTTTCATACATCCACAAAAACTGGTCTCCCTGTCGATCCACAGGGTCGAAATGCCGCCAAGCGAGTTTTCCACTGTCCTTACCCTCCTTACGTCGTTAAATGCTCTCTCATTCGGCGTGGACCTGGTTGGTGGGATATCGGACGAATATCTAGCTCTCCTCCGCCAGACGGAAATCGCTACCAATAATTTCTCACTCGTTCCGAAACTTGAGAGCCTTTCACTCCTTCCTATCGGCAAATTTCCATCCACGTATACTGACGAGGCTCTTGTCAGTATTCTCGAGATCAGGTGGCGGCTCTCGGTGGAGCTAGATGCGAATGATTTGACGGCGATAGCGAGCTCGAGGCTCTCATCCGTTACGCTCGACAAAGGGATAGACGATGAACGTTTGGATCAGTTACGCATTGAAGGACTCCATGTTGAACTGTGGGGAGGAGCCTACTCTTTCTAAAGACCGAGGATGCGTATTCTAGAGTGAGTTCTTGGCGTGTCCGTCCTTATCACATACGTCGATGAGATTAATTTTTCTATTCAGGGTTTATTCATATCTTTTTGTCAAGTAGGTTGGGGTCTTGGGAGAACGTTGTGTTTATAGCGTGATGGAACAACCTCGGTCGTCCATTGAGGTAAATTTTTTTGGATGCTCAAACAAGGGGATGGGTCTCTCGTGCTACCTGTCTCCTCATTTTCACATTCATTACTGGTGAGATATCATACTACACACAATAGGCCTCGTAAAAATTCCATAGCCCAACGTGGGAGCGATACTAAAAGAGCTTATTCAAAGGTCCTCATCACAATTAACAATCTTCTGGTCCCAGACGACCTTGTCCGTTGGCTGAATGCTGCCAATCCCGTTATTGAAATAGATGAAATGGTAATCGTTCTTTCCGGGCTCTCCAGTCGGGTCACCGTAGTTGACACGGACACGACCAAGGAAGGTTTTTGCAGTGATTTTGGCAACCAACGAAGCCTGTGATCCGTGAAAGAAACGGTAACGAGTCAGCAATTTGTTTTTAAAGAAAACCCAAAACTACAATTTCGTGAACTTGCCTTTTTCCCGGGTTCAATGGTGATTCCAGTACTCTGAGTGAACGTTTTCGTCTCGGAACTACTCCAGGTATCCGAGTTGGAGAACGAAATACCGATCGGAAGGTTTTCTCCCCCCTCTACGCCAAATCCCGTGGTGACACCAGCCTTAAAGCTCTGGGAGACTGATTTGGAACCACTGAGGGTGAGCTGTAGGTCGGTCGTTCCGCCTTGGCAGTTGCTGGCGGGGTCACCGACGAGTTCGATAATGGTGGTGTCGGGACCAGTTTCTTGGGACTCAAAAGTACATTTGTCGGCGTCTCCGGCTTCCCTGCCTGGGCAGTGTTCGAGGCCAGGAGGGTTGGGCCGGTCGACGTTCTTGCGCCTTTGCAACGGAGACGCAGCCACGGTGGACGCGAGGGCGGCGACGGCGAAAAGAGTGAACAAGGAGCAACGCATGGTGGGGAAAGAGTTTAGAGAGGGACGAGGCAATGAAGGGACAGAAAGAATACGACCGGCGTAATGCAATCGGAAGGTTGGGGGATAGAGAGACAGCGAAAGTGAGTCCATCTTTTATAAGTTGGTTGACAGTTCCAGTAAGATGGTTCTCATAAGAACAGAGATTGCGAAGCGGTACCACGAGTGGTGCGAGTCTACCTCACCATAGTTCTAGAGTTGAAGTCTGGAGTGATGAAGATTACTGGGTATGATTTGGAAGAGAGATCGAGTGTATTCTCTTGAGCCACACCTGTACTCGTGAGAGGAGGTTTGTATGTAGTGGCATGGACTATCATGATATTGTTCGAACCAACTGTCAAACGTACATCCACCGCAGCTTCGGAGGTTGATTTTGTGTCAAGTTCGCGTGCCATCCCGGGTATTTCTTGTGAACGAGGGGTCTTATCCAGCGCCCCGAATCAGCAACATCTTCGAATTGTGGTGTTTCGACCCAACTGTCGTGCATTCATCGAGATCGAAGGTGATTGTGTCTAGAGATGACGATCAATAACAAAAGAAGTATTGATATACCCCTCAAAACGAGGGTGTGATTCCAGGAAAATTCGGGAGTAAGCTCCATGATCAACATCTTGATTCCCCATACATTAAATTGTGTGAGAATGCCCAGGCGAAACAGTGCCTGAGAGTCTTCAACCTTCTGAATGAAACATCTAAGCTCATTTCAAAACCTATCCGGACCGAATTAGGTTGTTCATCTTACGACGATTGAGCGAAAAAGCCTGGGAATACCTCGAGATATGTGTAAACGCTATAAAATAAGTCAGCCAAACTGGCAATTACACCATCCCAAAGCCCCAACCGACTTGAGTCTGAGACCTAAGTCCCCCACCAATCCGCTCTCTCATCTCTTGGCTAGTCCACTTCGTCATCTGCTCAACCATGCGCTGCACCTCTCTCGTCGCGTTTGCTGCCATTGTCACCTCTGCTTTGGCAGCACCTTCATCTCCGCTTCGAGCTAGAAAGAATGTGGACCGACCTGATCCAGCGGGCCTTGATCATTGCCCCGGCCGACCACTTGGCGAGGCAGACCGCTGTACCTTTGAGCAGCAGGTAAGAACCATTTCCATCTACGTCCCTTTCTTCGACTAGCTAACAAAATGACCAAATTGTACAGGACGTATTACCAGACCGACGGAGATGGTTCCCAATGGGTATTCCAGTCACAAACTGCGATAACGGACCAAATGCTACCGATATCACCACTGAAGTTGAGAATTCGGTGACCAGGGAAGAAACTTGGGAGCACACCACCAGTGTAGAGATCGACCTTGCTGGGATCAAGATTGGGGGAGAGTCCGGCTGGTCCGAGTCCAAAGCCCAGACTGCAAGTGAGAAAATCTCCGTCACTGTGCCTGCAGGCAAACAGCGGGTTGTAGTCGTTGGGATCAACCACAAGGAAACCAAAGGGAGGATTCGTCTGAACTATGGTGATCCTACCGGAGAGCCGGGCAAGAACGACTATCATTTCATATACTTCAACAACGATATCGTATCGTCGCAGCCCACAGATGACTTCCAGTTCGATGCGAAGGAGTTAAACTGCGGGGAAACATTGGACTTGGATAACCTGTAGTTTACCGAATGATTGGTAGGACACTGATAGCGTGTATTGTCGAATCGTCCGACTTCTAGTGTAAGCAAACCACCCAGTAAAGTTGATCATGGGATATTTTCGTCTGAGCATCCCAAACAGTCGTAACATTGAGTATTTGTGCCGAAAGTCTGATAGTATTGCAGATTTTGAGTTTTGAGAGTCTTGAGTCTCAGATCGCAAGAAACTCTTGGGTGGTTTTGAGGGTCAAGTCGGTCTAGATATTTGGCGTTTTGTTGACAAGAGGCCGATAGGGGGCAGAAATTCTTGGTCGCCACACTCGTGTGTACCAGGGCGGTCGGTGGTGGTGGTAGTTGGGATACCCCGTGGGCGCTTGTTGGCTTTCAAGTTTCAACGCCGCCGGAGATTGCCGCATGGCCGCGGCCCAACCACATGTCACGAGTGTGACCGTTATGTGACTTCTCTCTTTCACGACCGCCTTCAACAACATCTTTCTTTCTCATGTCCTGTCCTGACTCAAGATAGCCTTGGGCTGCCTGTGCAGAGAACTCGGATCTTGGAGAAGTTCAGAATGCGGCAAATAGGGATTCCAGGCAGTCTCGACAGGACTCCACAGGATCTGGCGTAATTTCAATTCGTTTCCTGCCTTCGCGGCGATTGTCGTTCACCAATACCAATATCGAAGTATGTCTATTCTCTGTTCATACTGGTACAATTGTACAATTGATCGGGATCTTTTATTGTCAGAGATAGACCTGCGTACTGTGGCATTCGATAGATGGGGTATTGGTACATGGGTATGTTCATCCCATTTTCTATATTCCATGTAGGCTGACACGCTCACTTTCTGTAGTCGTAAAGGCCAACTCTACAACCTTCAAGTCTCAGATCTCACGCCGCATACCTATCTCGCACTCCACCGATTTGCCATCCCAGTCATCTCCAGCAGCCCATTCCCCAGCATATAGAACCTTGACCCTCGTTTTTCGCTCCGCTCGACGTTCGTGCGCGATGCTCCCTGATGCTCCTGGCTTCTAAAGCTGGGTGGAACGTGATTGGGCGGAGATAATGGCCCTGATGCCTCACTGTAGGCTTGGATATTCTCGACGCCGACGGTCTAAAGGAGCTTCAAAAGGTACACATTCATGGCACTCATTTCGTCTAACGGTATCTCATGATCCTTGAATTCTAGGTCTCCCAATTCACCGGTCACATCGACCGTCTCATCGTACTTTGGGCTACACTGGAGAGCTCGAGAAAACAGCCCAGCCCAGAGCCAGTTCCAACGACCACCGTCTCCAGCAGGACTACTGAGCAGACGTTCGAATCATGGAATGCATCCAATGGTCTCTCTTCCCCTACTGGCTCGTTGACCTGTCTCGGAGCCCTCTTGCGTCGGACCGGGCCAAAGTTATGCACAGTGTCAGTGACGCCTATTGGGGCTGTGAATGGGATGATGAAGGGCAAGCACCTCGGGTGGTTCTTCTCGTGCATTGAGTCGTGCTTTTGTGGTTCGTATGACCTGTCTTTTGGCCCCATTCAAGCCTCTCCCCTTCTTCCCTCACACTCCTCGGCCATGCACGTTGACTCCTGCGCACACAAACCTCCGAATCATCATCCGTTGATCAGGGCTATCGTCGCCAACGTCGACATCTCCAGAGCCCCGTTTAATAGCTTTCACGATGCCCAAAGCTCAGCCACGAACGTTTCGAGGGAGATGAGAAACCGAGTAGCATGATGGCGCAGCGGGTGCAAGAGACTTTGGTGCGCACCTAGCAGTCGAAGAAGAGATATAGAAGCAGCGATGTGCTGTCCTTTTAAAGAGCATGCTGTACGCTTCTTGGCTTGAGTGCTCCTCCCGCCAGACAAAGTCGATTCTCATCGTCCCGTATTTTACAGCACGCTACCATCTCCATCTACCCATACCAGCGAACGGCCGAAGGCCAAGCAACACACCCTGTCCCTCCAACCTTTCTACTGGCACCTCCACTCGATATAAATCACCTCGAGCCGGAAGCACGATTACCAGGTCGCGCACGTTCGGCCTTCTAACCCTGACCTGGGCAAATAAACACACTGGCTCGGACAGCTCGACTTTAGCTATGACGGCCTTGAATGAAAGGCTACGTTCAAGCCTGGGAGGTTTGTACCACGAACGTCGAGATTAACGGCCTCTCCTCGAGTCTGAAGGAGTGGGAATCCGTGGAGACATGATTGTGGATCAGGCCCAGTAGAATGCTGGCCTCAGCAACGATGTTCATGTCCAGGCTGCCTTGGTTGCGGGGGCGGACGAGGATATCGAGACTGGATAAACGAATAGACGGGTTGAAGAGAAAGTTGGCGGGGGTAATAAAGGCGATCAGCGGTGGAGTGTGGTGGAGTAGAACAGGGTTATGTGAGCCTCGGTGTTGTAGAGAGACAGGGGTGGAGGGCGGAAAGTCAAAGAAGTAAGGTCAGAGTTCATGGGGAGAAGGTGGAACCACCGGGTGGAGGAGGTGGAGAAGCTGTGGACGACACGCAAGGCTCCCGAAACAGATCGGGAACTTGTTGGTCACTGGCATCGTGAAGGAGCCGCTAGATGCTACCCCTTGGTTATTGTTTCCGACACTGCTGAACGTTGGCCAGATGGATGGGCGTGGCTTTTCTCCGACTACGCCGATATTCTCGAGACCTATCCCGAACGCTTGTGGTGCAGCTGCCTCGCTCGGCCAACTTTCACACTCATAAAGCAACACACGAGCTCCCGCAACGCGTTAAAGCCCGAGCTACCGCATGTCAACCGTCTCCTCGCCTCCTTTTCTACGGGTGCAAGCTTTTACCCTACTCGAGGTAGTGCCAGGCTTATCAGCTTCGCTCTGCTATACTTTGTGGTGGTGGAGGGAGGGTTGTCGCTGATTCGATGAGTTAGCTCTTCTAGCCCTTGAAGATTGACGACAGGAAAGAGGCGGAGCTATAGGGCTAAGCCCAGTGGTTTTGGGGATCGTTCGGACGATTCGGAGGCGGGGATAAGGGTGAAGACGATGAGGGGTGAGAGTGATGTCAGAGCTACTGAGTCGAACGAGAGGTTGAGGAGAGAGAGAACCCCACCACCGATGTACGACGGCTTTGGGAATTTACCTTGGGGAAGAACAAGTTCAACTCACGAGGCTTAAAGACGTCAGCCAGCCATTCGTCACCATCACTGACGTCTCGACTCCCGGGTCGAGTCCGAGTTCGACCTGAGGACTCGCATTCTGCTGCCTTTTGCCGATACCCCTACCTGCGACCGCTGCCAGCTTTGAGTTCCCGGCCCCAGTCACCATGGGTGATCATGGATATGAGCAAGAAGTTTGATGGGATAGAGAGCGACGTGTAGCTCCATTCCTCCTGGCAGCTCGTTGTACTGCTGTGGCGATTCCTAATACTACGTGCCGCGCCAGTATTCGGATCTTCGTTCACGGAGCCACAACCCAATTCGCTGGAGCATTGGTTGAAATGTCAAACCATGGTAGTCCACATCCCGTTGTCGGAGATCTGAGAGGGGGCTCGAGACGACTGCGACCCGACACAGCTCAATGGGCTGCGGGGAGAGGGTATCTATGGTTGTTACCCCGATGGAACTACCAATGGGCACGAACAAAACGTACCGTGCAACTATCTACAGTAGGCATTTAGCGCCCTGATTTCATCAGAATTTCATTTTTCTGTTCTTCCGCGTCGGATAGGTTGCTCCTTACGAAACATGACAAAAGGCTTGCTATAGATATCTTGATGATCAACACCACGGGCCGTAATCAATCAGAATCGAGTGCTTTTTGAGGCAAGGACCCACACGCACCCACGAATCGAGTGGTTACCCAGCTGAAGGTGTGTAGGTTGGGAGTATCTTGAGCGCGCTGTAATTTGAATCATGAATAACAGCGACGGCATGGAACTGTATATCGTGTAGGCCAAAAAACGACATTACATGACATCGACGCACAAACCAACATGCACGTCGTTCTCTCCGAGAAAACTCGTCATGGCCGGACATACAGCACTCTCTTCGTTCTTTATATATCCGCCACAGTTGACTTTCCTGTCTATCCAGAGGATCGAGTTCTCTGGCTGGCTTGCTCCCTCGTTGAACGACCCTTCGTTTAGCGTGGCCTTGGTTGGCGGTATTTTGTACGAGTATCTGTCTCTGTTCAGTCAAATAGATCCCGCTACCACTTCTTTCTCGTTGGTCCCTAAACTCGAGAGACCTTCATTACTTCCGGTCGGAGATTCCGGTTCTACATATACGTCTGAGACTCTCGTCGATGTTCTCGAGGCGAGATGGCAATTTTCGTTAGAACCAGACGCGAGTGATTCTGGGACGGCGGCCAGCCCCAAACTGGACAAGGGATAGACGGTGTTTGTTTGAATCAGCCGTGTATCGAGGACTTCAGGTTGGGTTATGAGGATAGACCCGAGGAATATGTACACAAGGCGAGTGTCCGAATTGTGTTTATGCCTTCATCCTATTTGCCTCGCTCATTTTCGTTCTCGGATTCAGAGAATTACCGTCGATAAACGACTCGAAACACTCACGGTTGGAATGTAGTAGTTTTGAGTTTCACGATCTTGATTGGCAGGAATAGCAAGGTTTGTCGAGTTAGATACATACTACCTACGCCTCGGCTTGCTGCACTCGAGGGTCAAGGTTAGGCAAAACGGCGACGACAAGACTTATCGCCGCCTATATTAAGATTGGAATAGCTCGTAGGGATCCGCTATAAGGTATTGATTGTTGTTGAGGGGTGGATGGCGGAGAGAGAAAGTGGGAGCGGAGAGATATGGGTTAAACGGGACGACGTAGGCGAATCATTGCGAGCTCGAGCTCTGCTCGAATCGTGGGGTTGTCGCGGATATAGATCTTCCATGATTCGGAGGACCAACGTCCCAGTGCCTGGATTACCGTCTCCGAAAGACCTAGCGAGGCAAAGAAGGTGGCGCCACCTGAGCGGATGGAATGTCCACCAAAGGCTCTGTCGACAACTGAGAAGAAGCGACGTTCAAACCAGGCACGGGTGGGGACACAACCGTCCTCGCATAGAAACAGTGCAGACCGGGCTCCGAATTTGGCGTCTCTAGCAGCGAGGTAGGTTGACAGAACCGTCAGCGGATCCAGGATCTCCTGAGTCCCGAGGAGAACCTCTGTTCCTCGGTAGAAGCGGTCACCCTTGTGATAAGGTAACCAGTATGCGACGTGGGAGGGGCTGAAGCGGACGGAAGCACGTTTGATTATCTTTCGGTAATCAACATCGTTGGGGGTGCGAGCAACCAGCTCACCGAGTCGGTGGCACCCATAGAACCCCGCCGAAAGCACTGCGAGAAAGAGGAGGTCGTCGTAGGTCGTGGAGAACCTCTCCTTGAACAACGAGAGGTGCTGCAAGCGGAGTGGTGATTTGCGGTGGACTGGATCTGCACGGAGCTTCTTGGAGCCGGTGATGACCGACTGTACTAGAGGGGAAGAACGGTTGGCAGAGAAATCCGGATACTGCCCCTCTAAAACGCTTTTGGCGCCAGAGAGGTACTTTGGGCCAGAGGCGATGAATTGAGATGTATAAGCGATATAGCGTGCGAGCGTTGTGGGAGTTGGATCTGGTGAGATGTTTAACTTGGAGCAGAAGTTGAAGTAGTCCTTGGCGCCCGTGTTATAACCTGAGCGTGTAGAACCCTCAATAGCATGGAACCGGAGAAGCTGAACCCGCTCGTCTAGAGCACTCAGCGAGGATAGCAAATGGTTCAAGGCCCTATTGCGAGACCGAGAACCATTCGTCCTGCTCAAAAGGTGTCCCGCCATTGCGTCGGGATCAGACCACGAGGAGGTGTGAAATAGCCGACGCTATGAGCAGGGAAGCGAGTGTGATACTCGTCAAGTAGAAGACGCGAGAGGAGATCTGCTGCGATGTTTTCTTTTCCGGGGAGATGGCGTATTCGCAGATCCATGCCTGTCGTGATTAATATGGAGGCGATCGCGAGAAGAGGCGCATTGTGGACCGGTTGTTCAGCCCGAAGGGAGTCGAAAACTTGGACGGCATCGAGGCTGTCCGAAAAGATGAGGACACGTTTTGGTGGCACTTTCTGACTGGCCATGTGATGAACGGCAGAGAGGATGGCCATCAGCTCTAGAAAGAAAATGTCGACAGGACGCTTCCCGACGTGCGGTTTGAGCGCGTAGACAAACCCACGATTGGAATAGACAAAGGCAAGCCCATTGTTGCCACTGGCGTCTGTGTTAATGATGACATCTGCGTCATTCTCATCCCAGAAACCGTCGTCGATGAAGTGGACTCCCAATGCGTTATGGAGAGTGTCGCGTAGCCACTCCAGGTCACGGACAATGGAGGCGTTGAAAGGAACACCTGCGTGAGGGTGGTCTTTACCGCCTATTTTCCTGTAGAACTCAGTCAGCGCTGGGCGAGCATAGGGGACCACGTTGAGGGCCCAGTTGATGTGGCCAGCTAGCTGGTGCCAAAAGCGGAGGGCAGGGGAGCATGTCGGGTGCGATAGGAAGGATGTAATCCTCTCGCAGATGGATGACAGAGGAATGGAGATCGCCCCCAGGTTCATCTGGACCCAGAAACCAATGACCTTAAGGTCCTCCCCATGGCGCTGTTTGTCGTCGGAGAAGGGACATGAGATGACCTCCCACAGGATCAGGAGCCAAACTTGCGAGCGAGGTCTTCTGAGACCTCGGAAGTAGATGAGGTTGTTTGACAGCTTGTAACTGAAGAAGTCATCGACGTAAACGTGCAGAGAGCAGATTTCGAGTTTTTGTACCGCAATCCAGCAGATGAGGGACGAGATCATGCACCAGACACGTGGGGATGCTCGAGTCCCTAGCATGATACGACGAACGATGTGGAGGTGGCCATTGACTACCACGACTTGGCGGAGCTGCCAAATCGGGTGCACCGGAAGGTTAAGAAAGGCGCCCTTCACGTCACTCTTGAAGCAAATGAATGATTGCTCAGGATTCTCCTGACGAGCGTACCGCATCGAGGCGCCAAAGTCCTGCATGTTGTCATAGCGTACATGAGCCGACTCCCGAGGAATTCCATCGTTGAGGCCGGAGCCGGTGTGATCTACAACGACTCTAGCTTTGGGGAGCCCGTCGTTGTCCTTCTGCCAGACGACAAACATAGGCAAGATAACCATTCCGTCAAGAAGATCGGGTATCTCGGGTGACCAGTGCCCATCCGCCAACTCTTTAGCGGCATAGGCACTGATTGCGTCCAAGTCTCGCTGTTCCGTGGCGTAGTTGGTGGTGAACTTGGTGGGTCCACTCTTCCAGTCGCCTTCGTCAAAGGGCCAGAAGCCACAGTGGAAGCCCCTCTCGACAGAGTCAATTAGGGGTCTATTTGGGTGGTCGTGAAGAAGGTTCAGGAAGGCCTGGACGTTGAACGGTGTATCAACTCGGCAGTGGGTTGAACCGTAAGCAGCGAGGGCAGAGACAATGTTTGGATTGTGAAGAAGATGAGGAGGTGGGTCTGGTAGAGGTTCAGCTGTCTCGGATGAGAGGACGGCCAGAGAGATTGGTTGTTGTGAGGAGCTCTCCCAGGCGAAGTTGCGCCTGTGACGGGGGAGAGCCAGACGTGACGATTGTGCCGTAGACGAGGTTGCCAAGGACGTGGAAGAAGCCGTGTGTGAAGAGAGCGGTCTAGGCGCCCTAGCCTGAGAGACCCGATTTCGAATCACACTGGACACAATATCACATAATGTGTGGGGAAGTACAGAGGAATTTCATTGGGAAATTCTCATTGGGAACAGTAAGAGTTGAATTATAATTCCTGTTGGAATTTTGAAAGAATTATGATTGGTAAAATTCTCTCTAAAATTCTTGATGGTTTGTTACACAAGGAGTACAAGGGGTATTATGTAAAGCATGTCTATAGGGTCTTAACATAATGATGCAAAGAAATATGAAAGGATTATAACAGGTAATACAGAAGAGCTGCCCTGTTTGGAGTTACAAACCTCTGAAATGTACTCCAGGAGGAATTACAATTGAATTACATTAGCACATGTAGGATCATGTATTTCTGGTTCTGGGAATAGGAAGTACATAAGCATTACAAAATCTATGAAGTGATTGGTACCAATAACATAATTCTTGGAAGAAATATGCTAGATTTATGAATAGTCAACCTTGTTTAAGGGACAAGCTGGCCAGTTGATTTTGTGAAATATATATACTAAGTCTTTCCTTGTTAAAAGACCTAGAATTACAAAAACTGGATTGAATTGTAATTCTGCAGGAAATACAATTCATTCAAGCTTAATTGTGGAAGTACTATTATTTGTAATGCAGTAAGGAATTATGAAGACAAGAGATAGCATAGTAGTTTAGAGAACCAGAAATAGGTAGCAAGAAACAATAGCCAGGAGGTTTGCACTTGGTGCTAATGATATTGGGATCTGCTGTCACATAGGTTACAACCCGATCAAAATTGGGCTTTAACTTCTCCATCAGCTGGTGCTGACTGGGATGTGGTTGAGGCCCAATCTGACCTTGACCTGCTGCCAACCCATTCCCTGTCTGCTGCTGACTATGTCATGACTTTGTCTTGACCTTGTTCAAAGTTGCTATAGATCAGGTCAGGACCGGCTCTCCACTTGATTGCGACCTGGTCAAGACTTGGTCTCAACCTTGTTCATGTCTGGTGCTGAGCATATGATGACATCTATCATGACCCACTCATGACCTAGTCACAACCCAGTTCACATACAGTCTTCATCAGGTAATCAGAACAAGCAATAGGGACACTGGGACCATCACAATGTGTGTGGAACTACTGGTAGGTTCTGATCTCTGATAAATACTGAGATTCTGTGGACAGCCAAGCCACCCCTGGGTTCAGACCTATTCCAATCCAGTGCATTATAAATCAAGACCAGGTTGTGCCCTGGTCAGAACCTGTGTATATAAGATTGAAATCATATCCTGTCCTGACTATAATCAAG
>JANHQD010001482.1:0-23940 GCA_024721195.1 Marasmius sp. AFHP31 | reverse complement strand
GGACGGCCATCTGGGTCGATAATGTCGAAACCGATGGTAGGGATCGTAATCTCGGGGCGTTTAGCTGGTGGAGCAGGTTCTGGTTCCGCCTGCTCAAGCTCGGCTGACTTCCGCTTTGAGTTGGACGAGGTATTGTTGGTAGGAGGAGGGGTAGGAGAGTACTGCATCTTGCTAGGATCGAAGGAGCTGCGACCACCTGAAGATTTCATCTGCTCCAAGTGCTCCTCGCGTTCGCGACGTAGACGTTCCCGAAGATAAAGAATTTCATCGGTAAGGTCGTCGTTGCGGCTACGAGCCTTCCCAGCAAAGTGATTGCCTAAGTCTCGGTATGCTGCCAGGAATCCTCCAGACTGGAAACCGGCAGCAAGACACGCGTGTTCGAATGGCTTTGTACAAGGGGATCCGTCGTCATGAACATGGTGGATCATGCCGATTTCGGGTAAGGCCAACCACCGTCCAGCCGGCATGACAAAACCCAGCATCCTCCTTCTGGTGTTACTGCCATTGGGTGATGGTGGTCTTGGGGGCGTTCTAGGACGGCTTACGGACGGCTGAGAGATATTCGGATTAGTGGCAGTCGCGTTAACGGGGGGACTGTCCAATTCCATTGCCGATAGATTGAAGAATTCGCCTAGGCCCTCCCCCTCTGAAGAATGAGAGTTAGAGGAAGCCGAATTGTTTGGAACTAATGTCGTACCTGTACCCATAGATCCATCCATAACAGAGCCTCGAAGCAGTAGGCTCGGATTGACGGTTCCTGAGGGCACAGAAGTGGTACCGATAGAGGCAAGAGTGTGAGAATCCATAGTAGGAGATTAGAGAGGTGAAGTAACGACAGTGAGGGCAATACGGAACTTGCGCCAGACCTCGAATCGGCTTAATTTTTGCATAGGCTTTATAGCTGTGGGTCCCAGGAACCATGGAAAATTGTTAAAGCGAGAAAAGTTTGAGAATATGACGCATAGAAAATTCCCCCGAGTTCTACGGGATTCCAAACGTGATTAGCTGCCGGCGGGACGGAATGAGTCTATTTTTACTTCCGCTGCAGCTGTGTTTTACGCTTTGGGAGATCCTGCCACCTGGATACACCGTGAAGGGCAAAGTAATCGTCGAGTACCTTCAATCGGCTCACTGTACTCCATGGTTCCCAGGTGATGTCGCCTAAAGACCACCAAACTTCAAACAGAACCTTATTCTTTTCCCACATATGTCCTCTAATCGAGTCCACGAATTCTTCAACGTCATCAGGTGCACCGAAGTCGTAGGGCTCAACTTTGGAGCGATTGGGAAACAGCAGCTCATCATTTTGGTGGTATGGTCGCAATAAACTAACGTGAAACTTGTCATGAATCTGTCGTTTCCTCAGGTCATTTGGCAGATCTAGCCGATAGGTCGACGTCTTTGGGTCCGCTTCACAGATCTCATACGGCCCCACAAATTTAGGTAGTAATTTTGACGCCCGACCCTTCGGAAGCTTCAGATTTTTTGTGGACAAGTAAACCTTATGGCCCTCTTTCAATTCGGGTTCTTTGGTCCGTCGCTTATTTGCATGATGACTTTGGAAGACTCTTGCCTCAATAATAGCGTCATGGGCATCATATAGACTTTGCATTGCCTGCACTCCGTACGCTCTGATACCGGGAAGCATGGTTTCATCCGTACGAGGTTCAAACAACATGGAGGGTATGTATCCGTAGTTGAGCTCAAATGGTGCGTACCCAGTTGATTCACTAACACTAGCATTGATAGCAAATTCAAGAAATATCTGCCCAATTGAACGGTTGGCCCGTTCGGTGGCTCCATCAGTTTGCGGGTGAAATGAAGTAGACATAAGAAGCCTTGCACCAAGAAGGCGATGCACCTCTCTCCACCAGATAGATGTAAATTTGGGGTCACGATCTGATACAATTGACTCCGGGAGCCCATGCAATCGCACTATCTCTCTAATATACTTGAGAGACATGTCGGTTGCAGTGTCGCTCGTGTGGCAGGGAACTAAATGGACCATACTGGTGAGTCGGCATATTATGACCCACAAATAATTGAATCCTTTAATTTCAGGGAACGGTCCAATGAAATCCATCCCAATAGATTGCCATGGACGTGTAGGAATGGGCAGGGAGTGTAGTTTGCCCACTGGTGGTTGATTGCTGGACTTAGAACGATGGCATTGCTCACATGTTTTGCAGAATTTCTCAGTCATTCCATATATACCAGGCCACCAGTACCACCGACGTAGATAGTCGGCGGTTCTCTGTGGTCCGAAATGACCGACTATCCCATGACCTGTCTCTAGAATGACTGTGCGAAGGGAACGTGCACTCAGAGGCGATTTTGGGACGCACAGTACACGCTCCCCAGCAAGATTACAAGTCCAAATCAGCCTGGCTTTCTCATCGAAGATGAAACGTGGGTGATCTTCAGGTCTCTCAAGTATTTTCTTGAATAGCGGATCTGACTCGTACTGGGTGCGTAGATCACTCATGAATGTAGTGTCAGGCTCAAATTTGATTCGTAGATTTGGTCCCTTAGCTCGGGAATCCATCAACATAGGATTAACTGTCGGGGGCACGGAGAATTCGGGTAGGTCTGGTTCACGAGCTTTTTCAAGCTCTTCAGCTTCAAGGTCCCGGGGCTCTTTTGCATCCTTAGCATCCCGGATAGCCTTGAATTGTTCCACCATTTCGAAGATCTCCTCCTTGCGCCCAAGCGGTAAGTCCTCACAGAGTTTGTCGATCCGAATGTCTGCACTGACATACTCATTTGGTGCGTGCTTTTCATTTGTATCATCAGACTCATAATATCGTGATAGGATATCAGCCACACGATTTGTGATACCCTTAATGTACGTGATGTCGAAGTCAAAGCGAGACAAGTACTCCATCCATCGCATTTGGCGGCTCGAAAGTTTCTTCTGAGTCTTAAAGAATTCGAGTGCCTTATGGTCAGTTACAACATGAATGGGGTACCCTATCAGCTTATCTTCCCACTTCAGGAGTGCTTCAAGAATGGCCAACGTCTCTGTTTCGAACACACGATAGTTCCGTTGAGCACTAGTGAATTTTTTGGACATGAAACCAGCAGGACGGCACGTCTGCCAGGTGGGTCCCTGACCATACATTGCACCTATCCCAGATACTGATGCATCGCAAATTACCCAAATGGGTTCGGACTTATGGGGATCGACAGGCTTCAATATTGGCACTCTGCAACACAAGTCCTTAATATTCTGAAAGCATACGTCATGAATGGGTCTCCAAAAGAATGGCTGACCATTCCTAGACATCTCCGACAGGGGGGTTGTCCAAGATGACGCATCGGGAAGGAAGTGTTGAAGGTAGTTGACAAGGCCCAGGAACTTTTGTATGTCATTATAGTTCCTAGGCTGTCGCCAGTTCCTGATACGTTCCAGCTTATCAGTATCGGCATGAAGCCCGCGACTGTCTATGCGGTGTCCAAGGCAATCGAGAATCTCCGCATATAATTCAACCTTGGTAGCTTTCAAGTACAGCTCCTGATTTCGGAGACGTTCGAAGACCAGCCCAAGGTGATATTCATGTTCCTCTATGGAATTACTAAAGACAAATATATCGTCAAGGTAGACGTACAGGAACACCCCAATGAAGTCACGAAATATTGTATTCATGAGTCTTTGGAATGTCGAAGGTGCGTTTGTGTCTCCCTGTTGCATTACGTGACTTAAAAAGGTACCCATTGGCGTGGAGAAGGCTGTCTTTACAACGTCTTCCTTCACAATTCGTACCTGCTCATAGGCGTCGGAAAGGTCAATCTTGGAACGAAAGGGTGCTGCTGCAACTCGCATCCTAATGACTTCTTGATCAGGTAAGGGAGTAACATCCTTAACAGTATTGGCATTACGTTCACGACAATCGACTGTAGTTCGGAGTTTCCCGTCCTTTTTTGGGATGCATAACATTGGAGCCGCTTGAGATACCGGTTTTGGCTCCCACCAGCCAGCACGGATGTAACGACTAATCTTTTCACCCAGTTGTCCTCTCAGTGAGTCGGGGCAGCGGGGCATGTAATAGCGGTAGCGTTTGTCGGGATCAATTAGCGGTATGGTGTGATTGACCTCACGAAGTGGCGGTAGCTTCTCGGGTACTCCTCCGAGAATATCCGCGTACTTCTCAAGCCATTGTTTACGAAGTCTAGGGATGTCCGAAGCGGTCAATGTGGATGTATACTGACCCTCTTCGGGATTATCAATCTCCTTCAACACGGTCTTAGTCTTAGCGCGTGGGATTTCCTTATCCGGGTTCTGAGCACGCAAGAATTCCTCTACGAGTTCATCTACTGGCGTTGAATCTCGGCGAGTCACTGCGCTCTCAATCATAGCGAACATATCCTCAAGGTCAAGGTCATCATTTGGTCCTAATATCACGGGTAAGTGATAATTCAAGGTTTCTTTTTTCTTTTTATCGTCCTCGTCAATCGTGGTCTCAGCACTAACTCTGGTATTTGGCGTCGGTGCCACTTTGGCATCAGCACGGGCCCCACCACCATATAGTCAATGTTGATTTTCCTTATTGGTTTGATGTGTTGTCCTTTGACGAGTAGTAGGTTTGCCCTTATCTTTGGGTAACCTAACCACTTCAGACGTGAGTGTGTTACTCATGATCCGTTTGGGACGAGGTCTAACTTCAATCTCCTCATTGTTTTCAAGGTTTATGTTTTCTGAAATTCGTTTGGATGCACGGCGAACTAACTCGGTGAGCTCCTCCCCCTCTGTAAGGGTTGGGACCACCGAACCTTGTAACTTCACCGTATCATCCCCGAAATCTAGTACGATCCCATGTCGACGCATGAAAACCGTTCCAACCACGGCATCATACCTGTCAACATTGGCAATATCAAAATAATCTCGATTTATCACAGTGCCTTCCGAAGATTTAATAGAATACTTCGTTGTGCAACCGTACGTTATGCGGGACTTACTTCCTTTAGTCCCTAACTGAAGAGTCACTGGGTTCTCCAGTCGGTATATCTTCATCTTCGCGACACGGGCGAAGTCTGGACTAATAACATCGGCAGTACTCCCGCTATCAAAGAGTACGAAAGCCTTAAGCCCATTCAGCTCAATCCAGGCAGCCAAACAACGTTTCTCAGCAGTAGTACGTTGTGGACGCTTTCCTATGCTCGGAGAACGTATTAGCTTTGGCTCAACGGATGCAACCTTGCCACCATCAGGTAGGTCGGTAATAGATCGAAAATATTCGGTGAAATTTAATTGAATTAATTCCTCATTATCTGATGTCTCGGATTCACAGGTCTTGTAAGACGATTCGGCATCTGAGTCGGCGTCCGAATCATCCCAGGCACCAGCGAACCGCTCATGCGACTGTGCGAGTGTATAGTCTTCATCGTCGGAACCCTCTCCGCACGATGACTCTCCATGCATAAAGCCTAAGTGTTCGCCATTGTCCTCATCGCTTGTATATTGTGACCCAGCAAATGATTCAGGCAAGTGATCTTCATCCTGATCTGAAGGTTGATCATTGCCTTCCTCCCAGATTTGCTCATCGGTTGGGAGATTGGCATCATCACCCTTCTCCGGTTCAGACTGATTCACCTCAACTATGTGGCACAAGCGTTCCTTACCATCTTCATCGGTTATTCGAAACACTTGTTCAGGCTTACGCCTATCCTTATATTGTGCAGGTGAGTCCTTATTCCTTTCATGGTAAGGTTTCACAAAGGGCCTGTTGTCCTTTCGATCATATTTAGGCTTATACTCGAATTTCTTGAAGCTCTCTCGTTTCGGAAGACTCTGATACAGTCCTTCGTCACGAGATGGCTTCGAGTGTGCTTTCACACTATAGCGGCGGTCGTCTACCTTTTGCAACCGTCGTGGGGACCCATCCCTATGATTTCTGGATGTGTTACCCTTACGGTCCTTAGATCGGGATCGAGAACGCCTCCGGCGGGCTCGCTCTAGTCGTTTGCGAGCCTCTTGGTAATATTCTCGAGCCTTGTCACTCTGTTCGAGTGATATGGCAGCATCCATAATCTCGGTAAGTGATGAGCTTTCAGCCGTGATTCGGTAGATACGTGCCAAATCGTCAGTCATGGACGGTGGTAGCAGTAGAACTAAACGCTTTTTGAAGTTATACAAGTCCGGGGGAGTAGGGAGGCATGTCGCGTACTTCTTCAATGACGAGAACAGGCCTTCTACTCCTCGGGATCGACTGTACGTGACAGAATCATACTTATCGGCAACCTTAGT
Organism: Marasmius sp. AFHP31; assembly: GCA_024721195.1. NCBI lineage: Eukaryota > Fungi > Basidiomycota > Agaricomycetes > Agaricales > Marasmiaceae > Marasmius > Marasmius sp. AFHP31. The sequence goes on along the minus strand of JANHQD010001482.1, from coordinate 17,696 downwards.
CATGGATGCCTCATGAATAAATCGTCAAAACAATCCTGCAACAACCTGCATGAAGGTCCAACGACCGTTCAATGGTTCATTACGGTTGTCGGGGATCCGTTCTACGATGTCGTGTAACCACTGCTTGGCAGCACCCTTCAAGAATGCAGCTAAGGTGTTTGTCCTCAATAAATCGACGGAGGTGAGAACATAGTCCATTTTGTTCTCACTCCAGCGAGTCTCATTTCCACATAGACCAGCGGTATTCATCCAACGAACTAGGTCTCGGAACCAGGAGTCCCAGACAGTGAGATCGTCGTCACCGCTGTATTCTCCTGGTTTCGGGATCGATTGTAGTAACGTCTTTTGAACGCTCGCGTTGGTCGCAACCGGCTCGCAGAATAGGTAAGTTAAAATTAATTCCTCGTATACTTTGAAAGCACTCAATAACATTTCGTCTTGGGACTGAGGGGTAGGATCGTACGTCCATTGCCTCTTGTCAACCAAGGTGGGATCAACAGAAGTGTACCTAATACCTTTTTGCTGATCCCCTGTATCTCCTCGCTCCGAGAGACCGTCAAATTGACGACTATCATCGTCGCTCGGATATCCAGGATCATCAGGGGGCCCTCCATCACCACCAGGTGGGCCTCCAGGACGCCCTGGACCATCTTTTGGCGGTGGTCGATTACCACCGTTGCCAGAATTATTGCCGTTGTGTCCGTTACCTTCAGAATCCCCGTAACTACCAGATGGAGGACCTCCCGAGCCACCGGGAGTATTTCCGACTGGGGATCTGCGGTGAGGGTTAGGATCATCCTTAGAGAATGGTTCAGGATAAATGGAACGTAGCTTTTCCACCTCCGAGTCAGCAATAGCGTGCATACATTGTGTGATTTGGGGTCGGTCGGTATGGTATATGACGTTCCTCTCCTCGTCAACACTTATGTCCTGCTCATTGATGTAGGTAGTGCTATGCTCGAGTAAATCATGTTCTCGAAGCATTTGAAGCACATACCGTCTCCTTAATTCGATGTGATAACCTCGTACCTGTGACTCTATTCTCTGAGATTTGCGAGAGGCCACCGATGGTAAGGGTCGAGTTGTGTTTCGTTGAACCTCTGACCAGCCTTCCATTGGGTATGACCATCGTTCGACTTGCGAGATAGAATCCTCAGGTCTGACCTGGTCTGAAGGTGACGGCGGTCGAGTAGACTCATGAGCGAGTGCCGTGCTAGCTGAGTGATTCACGGGCAATGGTTTCTTGCCCAAACGAACAGCAGCACGGTTAGTCTCCTCTAGGATATCCTGAGAACTCACCACTGGTTCCTCCCGGCCGAATAGACTGGCTCTGGTTGACGCAGAAGGTGACGACTCATCTTGAGGAGGCTGCTCGTTGTTATTCTCTCTGGTTATCGCCGTTGGATTTGGATTGGGCGATTTCCCAGCCTTATTTTTTACGGGCTCACGCGCAGCGTTGGTGTTGCTCAAAGAAGATGTATTGGGTTGTGTAGCTTTACTAACACCAGTATTACGACTGGCAGCATTAGCGGCAGGATTAGGTCTCGAAGAACCACCAGGAGTAGCCGTCTGAGTCGACGATGAGGCTGCCTGAGTGGTAACCTTCGGGTTACGGACAGTGGTAGTAGCCATGGCTGAAATGACTCGATTTACGGCTGGCGAAGGGGAAGAGTGATAATACGGCAGCTCTTCTGAGGTCTTCTTAGCCTGCTGCGTGACGAATCGAGTGTGTTTTGAGAACGTTTTGGGTGATTAGGGAGTTGTTGGAAGAGGTGGAAAATTTTTTTCAAGCGAGATGAGAGCGAGAGAGAGAGCAGAAGCTGTAGACTGTTGTGTAAAAAATGTGTAGAACGTCGTTCTCTTAGTGCCTCGGGCCTCAGGTACATAAGACAGAGCTTTTATTACAGCAGCTGCTATGTACGCAAGGCAAGTAAGGCGGTGGTAAGAGAAGAGTTAAGGAAAAAGAAGGTAAGCGAAGGTAATCGAACATTTATCTGCTTCGTGATGGCGGAGTATATAACATACGGCTTTTGCTGGGTGTACATATATGGAAACAGGCGTTACAGTGCTCCTCCTTGAAACCAAGACAAGGGTAAGAAGAAGAAGAAGCAGCAACGAGGCACACGTGGTGGCATCAATAGGAATGCTGGCAACTCTGGTGGAAATCGCGGTGGCAACCGCCCTCATGGTCATTCTCACTTTGCCTCCGTGGCAAGTACCATCACCCCTCCCTTCTCCTCCGTCACGAAGCGCAAGGATTGAGTCGCATTGAATGCGATCAAGCAGTCTCTCCGTGCTGAGATTGCATCGGAGAACACCTACCCTCTCCCAACCAGTCGTGATCCATGGGCAGGTTACGTTCCTCCAAGTACTTGGGATGAGACTTACCCGGACCTTAACTTCAAGGCCGCGTCATGTCTTCCCTCTAGCCGTGCTAGGGGATCTCCACCTCCTGCAACCTTCAAAGGTTTCTGGGACGACTCGTGCGACAGTACTCTCGTACAAGCTCCTCCAGCTCCACCAAAGAAGAAGAACCCTGCTGTCATGCAGAAGTTCACAGGTTTCAAACCTTCGGAGTCAGTATTTCAAGATGTTCGTGAATCTCACTCACTTGCTGACAGAATTGGTGTACCCAAGACGGCGCGGTACCTCAAACTGCTCGAAGATGTCGTGGCGTCCGAGGTCCGCTGCTCAGACCAATTGGCAAGCAAGGCCCGCACCTCCCTCCAGGACCGTATCGGTCCAATTGCGTCCTCTTCCAAACGTACTCTGGAGGAGGATGACAAGGAAGATGACGGACCCGGATACTCTTCTTCTTCTTCTTCTAAACGTGCTCGTAGCATTGGTCCTGATGAAGTTGATGAGGATGTAGACATGGGAGATGGTAATGACCTAACTTCTCTATTCGGTGATGATGTTGACGACGACATTGCCGAAGCTGCAGGGGTAGAAGAGGACGTTCTGGACAACGTCTCTCTTGGATTCTTCTATGATGACCTGTTAGTCCCCTATCTCGATCTGTTACCCAACACTGATACCACTCAACAGCGATGCTCTCAATTAGTGTCTATCAGTAGCCACTATCGTAGTCGTGGTAGTGACCTGGCGTCACTTGTACAATATTCTTTAGTGTTGAACAATCATTTTGTTGCCTGTACACAGTGTAAGGGAAAGAAGTCCAGTAATGCACAGGGCTGGCCACTAGATTCTGGTGCTTCATTGCACTTTACTCATGATATGAATGACTTTGCTGATTATCAGCAGCTCAATAATGGTTCAATGGTAAATACTTTCAATAAGAACAACCCTATACAAATAAAGGGTAAAGGGACTGTCTTCATCAAACATAGTGTCGAAGGACATAACGGGAAAATGACAGAGCGTATTTCACATCTCTATCCTGTCTATTACATACCTCAGTTGGATATATGACTACTATCTTTGGGTGAGTTTCTCCAAGATGGACTTTCTATTCGTGGAAACGCGAAGAAGTTAGCCTTCTACTCATCACAGCGAAATCAATCGCTTGTTTGCTATCCTCATATGCCTGGTCAAACCATTTATTGGGTCTACTCGCGGAAAGCTTCTGCTGAGAGTTTGTTGGCCAAGTCTATCGTTTACAACGTTGACTATTGAGCACAGGGGTTTCGGACATCCTTTGGACAAAGCCCTAAATAAAGCTCGGAAACATACACAGAATTTCCCACTTGACCTTAAAATGTGCACCAATAAGACTCCTATATCTCGTGGTTGTGCTGAGGGCAAGATGCATGAGAAATCATTCCCCAACTCTAAGTCTCGAGCTGCCAAACCTTTTGACCTTATTCATTCGGATTTAAAGCAGTTTCCGGTTGAATCTTATCACTGGTATGGGTACTATATCTCATTTGTTGATGACTGCACTTCACATGCGTGGTCTACTCTCCTGCGTCGTAAATCAGATGCTCTCGAAGCGCTTAGGCATTTCATTGCTATGGTAAAAATACAATTCGATGTGAACATCAAACAATGGATGTCAGATGAAGGGGGAGAATACAAAAGCAACGAGTTTGATGCTTTACTCAAAGAGCATGGGATCGCTGTTGCACAGAGCGTTCCATACACTCCTCAACAGAATGGTCGCGCTGAACAATTCAACAGGACGATCACTGAGAAGGCTCAGGCTCTTCACTTTGAAGCCTGCATGCCTCAGTCCTGATGGGAATTTTGTCACCAACATGCCATCCACCTCTACAATCGCACTCCTGTGCAACGTTTAGGTTGGAAAACACCGTTTGAGATGCTGTACGGAAAGGCGCCAGATGTTTCACACTTCCGAGTTATGGGATGTGCAGCCTATGTCTTCATACCTGACGACAAACATACCAATAAGCTCGCTCCTCGATCTGAGTTGATGACCTTCATTGGTTATCAAGAAGGAATGAAAGGATTCCTTTTCATGCGAAGCAACAACTCTATCTTCAAGGGTACTACTGCACTATTTGATGAGACTCTGTATCCCAGATGTCCTGATGCGAAAACTTGTGGCGTAACACCAGTAGATGGTGAACGTTTTACTTTGGGTGAAAATCCCAACTTTCCTTCAGAAGATAATGACTCTGATGATAGTATGGACGATGCTCTGTCTCGAAATCTCAGAAGTCGCTCCCAAATCCTTCCAAAGAGACCAGAACCTCCAGTTGACGAACTGGCAGGTAGCCCTATACAGGCTGAGGAACAACCATTACCTCCATCTGGTCCTCCGTCGCCTACAGGCGAAGCTGACATTCCTGTACCTCCACCTCAACCAGCGGTGGAAGGTCCACGTCGATCTTCGAGGCTTCAGATGGGTACTACGCAACCTGGTAACATATTTGGTGAAAAGCGGAACCCGAATAAACCCTCACAGATTGTTTGCGACTTAGAGAACAAGAAATCTTGGAGAAAGATCACTGGCGACACCGCACCGTTGCATAAAGTAGATCATCCTGGCTCATCAAAGTCCAGGAAAGGCAAAGGTGGTAAAGAGAGTGTGATTCCTGGTCCACTTCCGCCTCCGCCTGCTCCAGAACCAAGTAGAAGCACTGAGTCGCAAAAAGGGGGTGAAAGCGTAGTCGAATAACTTACCCATGAAGGGGGAGTAGGATTCGTGATTTACTTGTTGAACAATGCTGTTTCAGTACACGATTCGCTTCCAGCATCCGATATTCCTGAGTTAGTTAACATTAGAGAATGGACACTCCGTGATATTATGAAGTTGCCTGAAGCGCAACAGAAGGAATGGAAGGCTGCTTGCCGCGAAGAACTTGAGGCACTTCGCAAGCGCAAGGTCTTCAAACTATGTGACCTGCCTAAGGGACGCAAAGCCATCAGAAATAGATGGGTCTTCAACATTAAAACTAACAGTCATAAGAAAGCAAGGCTTGTTGCCAAAGGTTTCTCTCAAGTCGAAGGTATTGACTTTGACGAAATCTTCTCACCAGTCGTTCGTTTTGAGACTGTTCAAATGATGCTTGCTCTTGCAGCGCTCAAAGACTGGTACATCACTTCTGTTGATGTTAAGAACGCCTTCCTTTATGGCGATCTTGCTGAGGAGATATACATGGAGCAACCTGAAGGCTTCAAAGTCAAGGGCTCAGAATGTAAGGTACTATGCCTGCGTCGTGCATTATATGGACTAAAGCAAGCTGCCCTTGAATGGTGGCGAACCCTTAGCTCGTCCATGGAAGTATTGGGGTTCAAACACCTAACTTCTGATGCTGGACTCTTTGTCTGCAAAGATAAGAAGAGTGGTGAAGTTGTGTATGCGATCATATACGTTGACGATGCACTCTTCATGGGTCCTAACAAAGCCTTTGTTGACAAGAGGAAAGCCGAGTTCATGGCTTGATGGGAATGCTGAGATCTGGGTGACGCTAAAGAATTCCTTCGAATGCGCATCCACCGTGAAGGAAAAAAGATCTTGATTGACCAACAGGACTACTTAGACAAAGTTCTTGAACATTTTGGCATGCAGAATGCAAAGTTTGCTACCACACCGCTTCCTGCATGCTATGTGCCAATGCCTAACGATCGTCCAGTCAATCCGGCTATTCGCACCAAGTTCCAGCCTGTAATTGGATCGCTTCTGTATATCATGCTGGGCACACGTCCTGACATTGCCTATGCTGTTACAAAGCTTTCTCAGTTCCCTTCAAATCCGACCAAGGAGCATCTCGATAAAGCTCTATACATCTGCCACTATCTTGCTGGTACAAAGGATTATACCCTCACATACGATGGTAATTCTGATGGAGGTCTCCTTGCGTTCACAGACTCGGACTGGGCAGCTGATTCTGTCAAGCACCATTCAATCACTGGCTATTTCTTCAAGTTAGCAGGTGGCATCTTCTGTTGGCAATCACACGCCCAGAAGACTGTGGCACTCTCTTCCACTGAGGCTGAGTATATGGCACTGTCTGATTGCAGTCGTCAAGCTTCCTGGATTAGATCGCTACTCTCTGAACTTGGAATCGACTTAGGTCCTATTCCAATCTGCAGTGATAATCAAGGCTTGATATTCATTGCCTCTAACCCGGTTCAAGAGCCCCGGACCAAGCACATCGATATTCGGTATGATTATATTTGATCGTGTGTTGAAGATGGCAAAGTCGAGTTGTATTTCATCAAAGGTGTCTACAATCCTGCAGATATGTTCACGAAGGATCTCAGTCATGAGAAGTTCTTATGGTTCAGAGATCACCTTGGACTTGATTTCTACTCGTCCACTTGATTCGCTCAGATGCGCTTTTTCAGCTGCACTTAGCGAGGGGGTGTGTTGAATCCGTGGCCTAGATGTTAATCAGTCCCGGTTCACTTCTTCTGCAGTATGACTATGCGGAACAGTACTTCGTGACCGTTTCATTGTTCAATATGCTCCATATGTACAATTCCTATTAGATATCTGTTTATGGTAGATATATTCATTTCACATGTATATAAGCTGGTAGTTCTCTACGTGAATCTACAGTGTGTGCTTGAGCTTCTACGTCTCGCCTCTATAACTCTCTCAACTCTCCTGGTAAGTAGTAGTTGTAGTAATGTAGTAGTCCACTGCGCTAGGCGTCATGCCGGCTCTACATCAGACCTTGATTGATTTGGTTGGGGCTCATGAGCTGTGGGTCGAGAGCCATCTCGTTGTTTGTCAAGGACATTAGTCTTGCAACATTCTCTCGAGATACGTTGGCCAACTTCATGGCCTCCATCGTCACATTTCCCCTGCGTCTATCCAAGATTTGATTGATACCTTTTGAACTTTGAACCTCCCGTAACGAGTTCCGGTGTCCAACATAAGGGTTAGCACCCTATTCTTTCGCGTGAGCAAGATTTGAATCTGAACAGACTGCGAAACTGGGACTGACCATCTCCTCCCCTCCCTTCCAAAAGAAGACCTCGTCAGCCTCCTGTCCAACGATAAACCCTTCTTCTCCTGTAAGGTGACGAACGTACTGTCCAATCTTCCAGATCTTTTGAGCACCCCACCCAAAGAACCGCACCTCCTCCACCTTCTGCTTCTTCGAACCATCGCTCACCCAGTAGGATTGCACCACCTCAACGCCACGTTCCGTAACCTTGACAACCTTTCCCTCCCAGTTTCCAACCAACGGACATACAGAGTCCCCAATATCGAATATCCACTGTTTGATCTGCGGGAAATGGTCCATGACGAGGGGGTGGTTGCTATCCCTGAATTGGGTGAACTCATATAACAATGGTGGCTCAGACAACAGAACAACAACTCCCCTTCCCACCGTCTCTACTCGTAAACCGTGCTGTACTCGTAAACCCAGGACGTCCAAGTCCGGCACTTTCTCTGGGGTCAAAAGAAGAGGGGTGCCGAGCTCAACGTCTGCAGCCTTGACCCTTGACCCCTGCCTTCAGCAATGCCTCATCGAACCGCGGAACCACTAGGATTGCTGGGAGCCTGACTGAGGTGGGCGAAACGTCCACAACAAGAGCGAGCTTGTTATGATAGCGAGAAAATCACAGCGGTGGTTTGGGGGGTTGATAGTCGTGCGGATTGGTGGGTTGATGCTCTACCTCCAAGGATTGGGAGCCCTGAGAGTCGGTGCTCGCATGTGGGGGCTGTGGGGGCTGCGAGTCACCACCGTCAACAGCTAGTGGCTTGGAAGCTGGTTTCGTCTTCGGCAGAGAGGGTGGAATACCAAACTTTGGGTTTGAGAGCTGAACCCAGGTTCCACGTTTGATCACCTTAGGAGAGAAGGTCAGGGATTGCAGAGTTTCGTGGGTGTCTTTTAAACGTCACATAGAGACCGAGTTATAGCGACTTCTCAGTTGTGCAAGATGAATGCGCACTTCCCCAGTATCCGTGCAGCAGAAAATGGATCGTTGATCTCGACAAAGAGGTACCTGTCACCCCGCTTCTGATAGTGAATGGACAGGATGACATCGTAAACCTCTCAAGCAAGGGCATAGGCCATTGTATAGTGCACAACTTTGATCTCTTTTTTTGGCTAGGAGCACATTTAGTGATGATACCAGCACTGAGAAAAGACCTTTACGCACTGTACAACACACAATATACAGTAACGGAGTTGGAGGAATAGGACCTCGTTTGCCTTGGTATCTTGAACCGCCGTCTCCTTCCCGATCATCATCAACGCCGCGATCCTGGTCATCAGGGTCCTGGAAGCTGGGGTCATCGTTTTTGCAATTATCGTCGGGGTTCTGGTAGTCACGGTGGCTGTAGTTGATATTGGAATGAGAACCGTCTTCTTTTTCCTGCTGTATTTGCAGCCTCGAGTAAAGCGCCTGGTGAGGAAATTGTGCTCTGCACGTGTTATCATCTTCGTCATTGAGGAACGCGGCTGGAGGTCTACAGTCTAACTTCAAAGCCGACCAAGATGATAGCGACGGAATGTACCAATTTTGTGGTCAATGTCATCTTCCTCATCTTTGTCTCAATCAACTATTGCCTTGAGATCCAGGAATCACATGGCTTTCAAACCTTTTTGGCTGTTCCGACTTCCTCCTGTCAAGCGACTTGATGAGACTGTGAGCATCGTAATGTATAACTTGAATGAACACCGCCTAAAAGCGACAGTTAGCATTTTGGTTTTCATTGTTCAGAACTTCAGACAGTCGATATGAACTTAGAAAGCGTATCTCCATCAAATTAATTATACAGTGACTGAATTGTGAGTCTATAGGACTACGTATCGAATCAAACAACATTTGAACAGACATACTCACCCTGGTGGTCGATAAGGTTCAAGCGGGAAAGCTGTGCAGGCGCTTCGTGACTGCCCAGATATTCCCATGAACCTGGAGGGGTAGCAGCAGGTGAGGGCGCTTCTCAGGTGCTAAAGAGGCGCCGAAAAACAAATGCATAACGAAGGGCCTTGATGCTACTGAACAGACAAGAGATATAACAGCTACATGAGGCTCACAAGTGTCTGGGCATGCCTACTCAACGATAGCCCCATCAATCCATGTGGCACAAGATAATATGGAGGCGAAGTGTGAATGATGCGACCTGCTTGCGAAAAGTGGTCACTTGGATCTCGTTTCCTTCGCATTCTCTCATTGTCCTACCAGTGGGACCGATCAGCGAGAGAGCAATAAGAGTCATGATTCGAAGACGCTCACCAACAGTGACGACAAACATAGAGATCTGAATCATCCGGATGATCCTCAAGGATATTGCGCACGTTACGGTTGCCAGGAGTGCGACTCACGGAAAAGGACTGACCTCACACAAGTGGATCTGATTACTTTGTGAGCAGTCTGCACAGGGGAAAAGGAGCGGTCGAAAGCTCACCTTGTCATGAAGTGCCGCTTTTCCCTTATCTTTTCCTTTCTTAGCGCCCATTTCCCTTTTAGCGCCTATTTGTCACTTTGACGCCCACTTGTTACTTTGACGCCTACCAGATACCCGGTTCCCCTTTCTTCATCATTCCCATCATTTCCTTTCTCATCCTTGTTCTTTCACATCGTCTTCACAACCCACCTTATCCATTGTTTCCTTTGTTCTTCTTGTTCTTTTGTACACAACAGTTACTCGTTCCGGACTTGTTCTTATTCCATACCTGGACTACTATTGTTCTTTCCTTGTTCCCTATTATCTTTCTTTATTCTCGCGCGACTCATCTTTCAGTATATAAGCTAGGCAGTTTACACCTGGTCCCTCATCTTGACCTCTTGTCATTGGGACCAGGTGAGTAGTTAACTTCGCTTCTCTTTTTCTTCATTATATCTAACTTGTCATTGGGACCAGCTATCTACCTGCTCTTGCTCTCTGTTCGCAGTCTCTGTTGTCTCTGTCGTCGTCTCTGCTAGTTGACTTCCGCTGCCGTTGTTTCTATAGTCCTAGCGTCTAGCGCTTTAGGACACACCTTCCCAATTTCTGTCAGCGGTCCGGAAAAACCAAGTAGTCTCGAGATGTTCAGTCATCTTTCTGTCGAGTAGGGGATCCACACCCTCCGCTGGATTAATTTCGGATTTAGTTGCTGCATGAGAGAAAAAGAGGGGTAATCTATTCACCTTCGACAACGGGAGGAGCAAAGGCAGAGTCAGCTCCTCTGTCCCTACGCATGGCTCTGAGCGACCATGCTATGTCAACATTTAGTCTACTGCTTGGGAGGAAGTAAGGTTGAGGGTACAACTCACCTTCCAACGCCCAAACGAGTTCTACATCTGTGTCGCCATCGACAATGGTGCGAGTTGGGGAAGGCGCTATGTCAATCACAAGTTCAGTTAGCACAAAAGGAGAAAAAAGCTAGAGTGGACGATGTCCTCACGTCCTAGTTCATCGGGGCCCCGATCAGGTTCCTCTGGATCCCAGTTAGCGGGAACGTTGGTATTGATTAAGGACATTCTTGCGAGTTGGGATTCGAAATTCGACTGGCCACCATTATCCATATTAGGGGAAACCCTTAAGTATTTTGGCCCGCTGATTGGTGCCCGGAACAGTGCTGTAGGCCACCTGTAAGACGTCAGTAAATTTTCATCGCTATTGTAATGGTTTATTCAACTCACGCTTCTCTCAAGGTGCGATCTCTCTGGATGGCCTTGGAGCCTGACTCTGGAAAGGCTGGTTTGGAATGTGTAGCGCTGTGGGGGGTGTCAAGAACAAGCCTAAGGTCTAGGGCCTCTCAGGCCACCTCATCTGGGTCAAGGAGTCGGGGGTAGAAGGTCTAGCATTGCACAGAACATCTGGCACTGTATACTGGGTGTAGAGACAAAGTGGACAAGCTGGGGAACTATCTACAGGTGTCCATGAGTATATATGACAATGGTACAGCATACTGAGTCATGGAAACCAATCCAAGTATGGTAAGATGAAAGAACAATGTGGAACATCAAAGAATATCAAGGGAGACAGGTAGAAACTGATGGAACAATCAAGGGATGTCAAGTACAGCAATATCATGATGGGAATCATATGGAATGATGAACCCAAGGTATGGAGTGATCTGGAATGGTCTGGAACATCAAGGAAGCCATAATGTGATACTGGGGACATGGAATGAAGTGAAATCAAAGGTAAATCAAGGGTAATAATCCGGGGACCAAGGAAACAAGAGGAACAGTGGGGCAATTTGTAACAGGGGGAGGGGGGCGGAAATGAAAGAAGAGGGTTGGTGGGGTAGCCCTTTGATTGATTGACATCTGCGCATAATGAAGCTCGCAAGTGATTGTGATTCGGCAGATATTGTTCGGAGTCGATTAGACGGAACAGGAGATGTGTAACTATCTCGAAAGCTGACAACCATCATCCTGATTTCGAGACAATCGTGCTACGATCCTGTTATCCTTAGTTTGTCAGATACGCACACATGAATGGAAGAACAGTGAAGCTAGACTCACCAAGGCTGCGAAGCACTGTTATTCGACAATCTTGAACTGCATATAGACCGGCCTTCCCACTGAAAATAGACTCAACAATTAACACGGAATGGATGACTGAGTGGCATGCCATAAATCACATACCAGTAAAATATGAACTCGCTACCCAATTGTCTGGGGTGGCCACGCTACTTCTGCGACTAAGCGGTGTCATTATGTCCAAGGGTTCAAGGTTGCCTGAAGGCAGCAACCAATGGGTTCCGTTGATCGTGCCCTTTGCTGCAGGGTCCAGTGCTTACGAATACTCCTAGAGGGACTAATGCCTCCGCTGAGAGGAGTAAAGAAGCCCATTGCAATGTTGTGCACTGAATAATGAAGCGGCTGTATTGCTGTTGAGATATCCCTGTCTGAACCTTCATTCCCATACCCATGGCACAACCTAGTCTCCATCGTCACCAATCCTGATTTGAAGGTCCCCGGCTGTTTCTTGCAGAATCGAGTGACTAAAGTAGGGAATGAAGTCAGGGCTTGATTGAAGAGAAAAGAGCTTCACACTCATGGTTAAATTCTTAGCCGACCTGAGTCATTGATGTCTCGAAACATGCGAGAACGTTGAGGCTTGGAGTGTGTGACTGAATCTACTTGCAGAGAAGTGGTCAGTGTCGGTGATGAGAACAGCAAGCATTCTGGGTTTGGGACAGAGCGTGGCTATATCAGAAGACCACAGCGACAGCATCTTGTTTGAGCGTTCAGTCTAGTGAACTCGCCACTGAGCTCACTACGTCGCCCCAGTCGGTGGTCAGCCTCGCTTTTGGGCTCTGTCTTTTTTTTTGTATGTACTATGCTTATGGTCTGATTCTCCAACAGAAAATCTCTCAAGGCTCATGATGGTAATTTAACTAGGTCCTACGATATCTATGATTACTGGCTACAATGCGGAGGGTTTACTTACCATTGGCAGTGGTCTAGAGGACGCCATGGTGGAGGTTACAGGTCAAGCAACTAAGCTGTGCATCTGCCTCTCGATTGCCTAGTTCTTCCCATGGAACCTGGGGAGGTCCCAGCACGTGCAGTTGCGCCGAGCCTAAAGTGCCTAGAGAGCGCTCAGAGCTCACGTGCTGGGATGTCCCCAAGTTCCATGTGAAGAACTATGCGATTCCTAAGCGCCTGCACAGCTTCGTCGTTTGACTTGCAACCACCACCATGTGGTACTCAAAATCTCTGCCAGTGGTAAGCAATCCCTCTGTATCGTAGTCAGTAGTGTAGATAAATTTTGCAATCTATCTACAGGGCATAAAACTGTGATTTGAGGCCTGTTGAGTATCAAAAGCACACAATGAACCCCAAAAGCAGCCCAACGAAGCGCAGCTGTATTGCTAGGCTTGCCTTGGTGTTCATCGTGATGTCGTTCAATGATCGATAGCTTACAAGCTGCCCGCTCTTTCTTAGCTCTTTGCATTGAATCATAAATAGATGCTAATGAGAAAATCTTGTATAGGTTGATACACAATCTGGGAACCGGGGGGGCTCTCTCCCACTGGCTGCCAGCCTGCGATACCAAGAAGACAACCAATGGAGAAACCCTCAACGAGGCGCCTACTGCTAGGCGGCTTCGGGATCCGTGGAGAGACAAGAAACCGTAAAAGTATACTGGTACGTATTAATGCTGCTCAGATACATTATGTTGACTCAATCATTTAAAGTTCTCGCAGGCACATTTATTTGTAGGGATCTCTTGTGAGTTGGATGAGCGACTTTCAATTGAATCCCTCGCTAATCAAGCCTCCAGGCATTCTCCAACACCTCAAGATTGTGTGAGGATTGCTATTCCCCAGGGATAGTTGTGATTTGCATGCTTCAAAATTCACGGTAATTATCTACCTACACCTCGCCTCCTACTGTTTTACTCACAGTCTATTTTTAGAACGAACCAAGAGATTGGAGCTGCGCCGCCGCAGGAGTCCAGCGTTTCCCGAAAACAGGTCGAAGGCCACTTACGTGAATGAAGTCTGTCAAGGGAGCCCGGTACTTCAAGACAAAATGTGCAGCCTCCCCTACCTGACCAAAGTACCACAAGACAGCCTGGTCCCTCGAGACAACAATTCCATCAATTCGGACAAAGGAACACGAGGGAATGTAGTGTCGCAAGGCAGCGCACCGGAAGCTCTAGATCAGGTAAGGATTATCTCTGTTCACGCTTGTTTCCAATGTCTCAAGGTTCAGGTTACCCAGAATACCACCAACCTGGCCATATAGCTTCAAGGGCGGAACTCCAGGATCCTTTCGGAAACCCTTTCCAGCCTCAGAGTACGCATTCACTTCACTGTTGACTGTTCTATGTACTGACAGACTTCATCAGCTGAGAGTTTGTTTGGTCAGTGCCAGTCCATGCCTGTTGCAAATACGGATGACGCATCCTATGAATTGGACTGTGAGCCATTGTTTGCGATAAGTCGCAATGAGCTACTGATATCGTGTTTCTTTTGCCTGCAGCTTGGGATGACCTGCACAGTTTGATTGCTTACTACAAAAACAAGCCCCATCTGCCTCATCTGCCCCATCTGCTACCTCAGCGCTCCTTTGACAACTGGGAGTTGCTGTCCTTGCCTCCCGATGCTCGAGGTGTCAGGTTCACTGAGGATACGTTTGGTTCCTCGTTGACTCCATTTGAAGATTCATCAGCACTCAAAGAGTCATCAGACTCCGATGAAGCCAACGCTAGTGGAAACGGGGAGGAAATCATCAATCTGACGGATTCAGAAGAGGAGGATCTGGCCCCAGAAGGAGTTCAGCACATCTTTGCGTATCAGGAAGATGGTAAGACTATCTTCTAGTACGCACTCTGATATGTGCTGATAACCATTGATTCAGAGCCCCGTCTCCACAGGACATCGCGGACGCCTTCCCCTGCAAAGAGTCGTTACCCCCAAACAATTATGGGTATCAATGGACCCTCACAGAAGTCCAAGAAGCCTGGTAAGTCTCCTGCATTCTAGGGTCTGTACGTGTAAACTAACATATCATGTCAGCGGGGCCCCCCAAAGCATTCCTCACACCCAAGGCTACACGAGCCTACCGGTGTATTGGCTGCATACCCGATAGACACGCTGACTCATTCCAACGACCCAGTTCATCAAGATGATAACGCTCTTGAAGATTTCAGCGGAGAAGTAGAAAATGTCCTGGACGATTCGTTTGCAACGCCCAGACCACAGGGCATTGCCCATCATCCCCGATTTTTGCCACCCTCCCAGCCCCCTACTGAGCCGGAGTTCTCTAAAGGAGAAGAGTCACCCACCTCTGCCCCAGCGGCGAAAAGGAAGACTACCAAGAATAAGAAGAAAACCACTGCAAAAGCCAGCAAGGCCCCCATAAATGCCTCAGCTCCAGCTCCACCTCGTTGTCGTCCACCGTCGAAAGCCATGGTCGACGAATTACCTGAACCCGATGACACGATCAGGAGTCAGCTCAGAGGCAAACACAAGACCAGGTCGGACGATGTTCACGCTTTTATCGAGGTCGATGGGACTGGACACCGCTGAACCTGCCTATTTTGCATGTGAGTATCCTCCGGCATTTCTCAGCTCTAGCTTACAGTTTTTCTATCAGAAACGGGGATCCAGGAGCTCAAGTCCCTCTAGTTACTTTTGCAGCGAAGACATTGACCACTACTGTCCGAAAACACTATTATGCTGTACACCGCAACACTTGGATTACCACATGCAATCGGGAAGGGATCGTAATTGAATCAAGCAACTACTCACAGAAGGCTGAGGAATGGTGAGTGGCGCATAACATGCCCCTGACAAAGGAGCCTCGAAAGTTGTTCACGACTCAGTTGTTCCATCAATTCCTCGTCGACCTCGTTGTTCGTGAGGATCTGGTGAGTCATTGTTCTTTGTTCTCCAATTGACTTGCAATACGTTGAGCTAACGGACGATTATCCAGCCACTGAGAATCATAGACAGCGAAGCCTTTCATCGACTTCTTCTCCTTCTACGTGACGCCATGGAGGAGAAAGATATACCTCACCGCACCAGTCTCCAGAAGATGGTCACCAAAGAGTGGGTGCGGATCATGCACCGGCTCAAGCGCCAGTTCCAGGTAAGCTCTACCACAAACTTTTTTCATTATTCGTTGACATTCGAATCAGGTTGCACTTGGGGATGTCTCCTTCACCACGAACGGCTGGACTGACTCAATGGTCTTTCCTTTCATTGCAGTCACAGCTCATTGGGTCGAGCTAGCTGAATTAAAGGCTCTTCCACCAGCTGACCCTTCCCAGCCTCCCGTACCTTGGCCGCCTACTGTCCTCTGCCTGAGAGTAGCCACGATAGGATTTTACAGCCTCCCTGTGGCGCATACTGGCGAGCATCTAGCTAAGGCTTTCTATAACATCCTAGAGCGCCTTGGACTAGTCAGAAAGGTGAGCTTTGCCTGATTCTGTGTAGGCATTTCTGACGTGTTTGTAGGTCGGTCATATCACCGTTGATAACGCCTCCAACAACAGTACGATGATGATGGAAGTGTTGTTTTCGAAGAAGAGGATACCTTTCAATGCAAAGCATCATCGTGTTAGGTGATTCTTTCCCCATCCCATTTAAATTAACGCGACCCACTGAACGCTACCTGTCTGACAGGTGCTGGCCTCACATCCTACATCTTGCCAACACTGCCATGATCGAGGCTGCCAACTCTGCTCAGTTAGCTCTGGCATACACTGTGAATAATTGGGAGATTGAGGAGTTGGACAAGTTGGGTTTGGGCATTATCACACATTGCCGAATCTTGGTCTGCAAGGTATGTGTCCTTTTGCACATCCGTGATATGATCTATTGACCTCCTCGTAGGTTCGGTCATCTTCTGCCCAGCGGGCTGAATTCGAAGCTTTGGTGTTACACCACTATAATGATATCCTTCAGCTCCTCCGCGACATATCCAATCGATGGTGCTTCACGCTCTTAATGTTGGCTAGGCTCAAGAAACTTAGAAGGGTACGTTGCCATGCCTATGTCAAACGGTTCAATCCTGTCTGACTGATATTCCTCGCAGGCTCTAGACGCCTTTGTGGACGCTCACGAAGGCGATGAGGACATCCAGGGAATCCTTCTCCCAGAATGGAAAGCCATCGACGACCTCATTGCTGCTCTTAAGGTACCACTCAATGCTCATCTTAATGCTCAATTCAAATGCTCATGCAGCTATACAGGTTGGCCACGCATTCCAGCAGCACCTCAGTACCTCCAAGACCCCCACTCTCTGCGACTATCTTCCGGCTTTCACCCAAGTGATATCAATATGGGAGGAACTCAAGATCACTCTACCTGTACTTGAAAGAGAAGGCATCATTGATGCCGGAATAGACAAATTGAGGAAGTTGTCATGAAGTGCCGCTTTTCCCCCTATCTTTTCCTTTCTCAGCGCCTATTCCCCTTTCAGCGCTTACTTGTTTCTTTGACGCCTACCAGACGCCCATTTCCCCTTCCCACATATCTCCTTCTCACACTATTGTCTTCTACACCTTCTTCACGACCCATTCATTCTATTGTTCTTATTGTCTTCTCTCATCTCCTAGTTACTCATTCCGGACTCGTTATTGTTTTATACTTGACTACTATTGTTTCCTTATTGTTTTCTTATTGTCTTTCCTATTCGTTCACGACTCATATCTCAGACCTCTGACTGGGTATATAAGCTAGGTAGTTTACACCTGGTCCCTCATCTTGACCTCTTGTCGTTGGGACCAGGTGAGTAGTTATTTCTGTCTTTCTCTATCTGCAATGTATCTGACTTGTCGTTGGGACCAGCTATCTACCTGCTCTTGCCCTTTGCTCGCTACCTCTGTCGTCTCTGTCGTCGTCTCTGCTAGT
>JANHQD010001481.1:0-35644 GCA_024721195.1 Marasmius sp. AFHP31 | reverse complement strand
AAAGAACAATACAACCGAACTAAAGTACATGGAGGTTCTACATGTACTTTATATACTATTCGGGTGTGAGAAAGATATAAGTCCATATAGGTAAATTACAGGGCAGAAAGGGGAATCAGAGCGAAATAGAGGGAATCAGAAAAGGTGTGAGTCATTCCGGGACCATCAGAATGTGCCGCATGTGGTCCTGATATGAGGAAAGGGATCCCGGAATGAATTGTGATGATCCTGGAAAAAGCGGTCAGGGTCCTGATGTGAACCGTGTGGGGTTTCCGAGATGGGTCTATGGGGTCCTAGAACGAGTCCATGGGGTCCCGGAGTGAGATGTTGAAGTCCCAGAATGTATGAATAGAGTCCCAGAGTATGCTGGAGGTTGTCTGAGGGACCCAATGTAGGAGTGAATGGTGGAGAATGATGAAAAGACATGATGAAAGATGGGAATAGAGAGCTCGGATGGTGGATATGAAGGGGGTATAGAGGGGTATGGAATTGGGTAAAAAGGTAGGGGTCCTGGAAATGAGATAGGCAGAGATTTAGCCCGTTACATGTATCAGTGTTCCTCACGCTTTGTGGTACGATTTTTCTTCACTTTGTTTATTGAAATATATATATTTCCATTGATCAGGCTATAATCCAACCAAAGATATGCCAGTGGACATTCTCCACACTTTTCTTCTCGGAATTTTAAAGTATGTATGGCAGGCAACTTATTCTTCTTGGTCTGAGGACCAGAAAAAGCTGTACGCCCTATGTCTCATCATTAAAATTGTGAGAAGCGGGAATGGGATGTTTAGACAGGGAAGTGATTTGTCATGATAAAGCTCAATTCTACAAAGAAGTTGAAGGAAGTAAACTAAAGGCGGACTCTGAGCACAACCCCCAGTGCTCTGCCACCTAGCGTCGTTCCATGGGAATGTCGACGACTGTACCCTTCTTCGAGTCCCCGGTACAGGAACCTGCTCCGAACGGCGAATTTCCTGTCAGGTTCAATTCTATTTCGTTGGAGGTCGGATCCAGTGTGACCGACAATTGAACATCCCGACAGGTACTCGCCAGACGGGGGCGCGGCCTGGGGGATGCGGCGAAGGACGTCATGTTTGTGAGTTCACTAACATCGTCTCCCTCAACGGTAAGTCCCAGTCCAACGCGAACCATAACCAAGAGCGGAGCGAAGGCCTGGTAAAGCGGGTCGCATGAAATTGATTGCCATGGTCAGTCTGGTGATTAACACCGACAAAAAGGTTAGACGTACAATCACTTGAGGCAACATGAAGGCCATGAGTTTGCTTGCATCATGACTGCTGTTGGGGTCCTGAGTAGCGTAGGCTATGAATATAATCTGAAATATTGGGATGATCATGCCCGATTCCACGCTAGAATTGGACGATCAGTATGTACTGAGGAAGCTAACAGAGCACACACGTTAGCGCTATAACGGAGTCATAGTTGCGCGACCCTGATAGACTTGCAACTCTAACGTCGGGGGTAAAGACCTGGTGGAATAGCCTTCTTATCCACCAGATACGCCCGGCTAAAATGGAGCAAGTCAGAGAAGCTTCCAATGATTGGGACGTTGTTGCTTTACCAATCAAAGCAGTCAGAAGAGTATGTGCGACAGTTGACATTAACAAGGCAATAGTTGAAAACATCGATTGATTGAAATCTTCGGTACGCCCTACGGACGCTTCAAGTGAATAGTCGATTTTCACATATTGACGCAATCCGGCCCAGTACAACCCTGCAGTGAAGATTAATATTAGACCATTAGATTGGAATGCGAGATTCGTTACGCTCTCACCCGTCTCAGCTAGAATAGCTACCATCGGTGCAGCAACGACCTTCCAGTTACGGCTCCAGATGTTGAAGCAACGATACACCTGGTATGGAGCTCGTTCATCGCAAGAGACCATCGAAAAGATTGCGAGGACTCACAAGTATCATAGACGTTGTGAAGCTATCCAGTGAATTCAGAGTGAGCATGTCTTGACCGTGAGGGGGTAGTGAGAGTGACACACTCAATCAGATGAAGGAAGACGAATCGGATGATACTGGAAGCTGGTCAGTGAGATGTGGCTCAGAGTATGCAAGGTTGTGAAACTGACCTGCACGCTCCTACATTGATCTCCTGTGGTGTCGGGGAGTTTGATTCGACGTAGCCCGCAACTATCGATAACATAGTTCCAACCACAGCCGATACGGTCGCAAATGCGAACACTATCGACGAGGAGATTGCCTGAAATAAGGTCCCTTGTCGAGACTTGCGCTTCTGAAGCAGGTACATTCCAGTCAGATAGAGGACCGTGTTGAACCCTGCAAAGGATCGAGTTGGCTCTTTCGAGTCATTTTTTATACACTTGAACCCACCGTAGACCAGAATTTGGCTCTGTGAATGCAGAGTGTAAAACGTCCAAGAGCATCGCAAGGATGTCATATAGAGTACTCACCCATCCAAAAAAAAAAAGCACCACAAAAGAAGCCTCAAGCATAACGAAACACAGTGTCAAGTCTCAGTGAGAGGACCTGGGTGTACTGTCCACATCTCTACAGTCACGATTTTATCTAGTTATGTGGACCTGGCTATGGTTTCCATCACCAAAGATCGGAACGAGAACGACTACATCAACATCATAGGGCTTGTCGGAGTCATGTCCAAGCTCCATTCGGAAACAAGGCCAAGTATAGGGTGCAGAGGCAAACAAGGGCAAGTTGAAGCATTGCTGTCCGATCAAGCTCGATCAAGGGCGTGCTCCACCTGGGGCCCTCTGTTCATGTTCTCATGTCTCTGACCCCTATAATCCCAGTTTGATGCACCGGTGCAGTTATGAGACTACTTTTGGGATCTTCGCCTGCCATTCTTCCTTATCAGACCGTTGAAATTGCTCATTAAAATGCAGAAATATCCAAATGTGTCTCGCCAACAATTGGTGTGAATGTTGTCACTGATATATCAGATGCAACAAGGTGTTGTGTTATAGCTCCTTTGATTGATGGGATAAGCTACGTCGCTCTTTGCAGCTAATCATGAATCCCCAGAATAATTCGCACGGCGCGGACGTTCGATGATCTGTTTCCAACCAAACATTCCCACGATGTGAGAACTCAATTGTCCATGTCGCGTTCGCGAGTCATTGTTCAACGTTCAGCCTCTACTGATAATCATGGTCTACACATATTATAAGAATGAGTTGAATGACGTGTCGGCTGACCTCGCAGTAAGAGTTCAAATGGTGGATGGGGGTGCAAAGTCAAACGGAGGCAACAATGATCCACACAAGAACGAGCCGATCCACGATTCCAAGAAGTGTGGGAGTCATTTAATGAGATATGTAGGGACAAAGAAATGATGGTACAGTAGATGCAAATCAAGGAGCAATACGAGTCGTGAAACGGGACTCGAGAGCAGACAAACATGAAAAGCAAAGATAGAAACAAAATCCTCTCGAGCTTCTCTCGGTTCATGCGGGCTTTGCGGCGTCACTTCCGTAGTCTCATCTCCCCGTCCAACCTCCCCAAGATTTCCACGGTTGCATGCTTCGAGGGAGTATCGCTCCAGAATTATCGGAACTCTGGTTAGCACGCAGCGACCATTCCTTGGACCTTGACGCGAGAATTATCCTCGATGACCTCCTTGACAGACTCGAGATCGCGCCAAGATTTCGGATCGTCTAAACTGTCTGAGCCGGTGGATGCCTCCGATCTGTTGTGAGCTCAAGCCTGAAGTCGAGTCATCGTTATACTCCCATCTTTTGCAGTCTGGGCAGCTACAGTAGTCAAAAGCGCCTGACCACTTACATTTTGGAGAGGTGAGTTCGGGAAGAAAGTGGTCGAGAGTCTAAATAGAGCTAACGGAGAAATACGGCCTTCACCGAACGTCAACGCGATAAGAGCCGATTGAATGCAAGTTCCGAAAGATTAAGCCGACCAGTGGGGTTTCGGGTTCCAGTACCCAATGATCGTGTCGCCGTTACTGTAATATTCCAAGCCTAGTTCAATCAACAGAAGGTGGATACCCCGAAAGCCACAGCCTGTAGTTGAAGTGGGCGAGTCCGGTTATATGATACATAACGGTATTCCAGACCTGCGAATTACAGGCAAGCTTGATTGTCAGCAGCATTTATTCCGATGCAAGGAAATTTCATGTTGAGCACTCTAATTTTGAACTACCACAAGGTTTCTATTGTTCATGGAGAACACAAGCCTGAGAGAAATTAAGGATCCGATTTCTCGCATCGTTTAAGAATCTCCGGGACGCTGGGAAAGTGTTCGATAGTCTGGGAGAGAGCCTTATTAGCAACGCCGCACATATCAGATGACCCCGGAAAAGGACAATGTGCATGCTTTAATTTTACATCAAAGAGTCCCTTTCGACTCCTTCCAGGAACTATCTATAGCAGGTAGCCGTGGACAGTTCCTCTAGTGTTTACCGCAGTATCACAGCGTAGATGACAACCCGTACTATCCTTGGACCATCTTGTCACCTGACGGCTAATGGTATACGGTTCTGGTCCGAACCGGTTCCATCGGTCGAACCAGAATTTTTGGGGAAAGGGATCTGGAACGGGAGCCGGAAGACTTGAGATCCTGGGACTGCGGGTCTAGCCGGTACATAACCGGTTCACCGATGGCTGGAGGTGTAGGGGGTACTAAACTGTAGTTCACGCCCCGAGGATGTTATATTGACCTGATATTCGTACTTAGATGAGATAGAATAGTCACAGATGCGACTACTTGTCTTCCACGTCGCGTCTTGCCCATACCCAGACACAAAATATCTACAGCCACGTGCTAGCGATCATGACCACTTTTAAGGTTACGTTCTCTCATCTCAGGCCTCAGCATGAACCAGACAGAGCTATCATTATTGCTTCATGACTATCTATGGCAAAGCAAGGTAAGGCTGGTGAGAGAAAGATAAAAGAAGAAAAGTGAAGGAGAGAATTCACCCTACTCGTGGGAAAGTGGTATTCTACAAGTACTACAATGGTGCTTATCATGGTGCGCTTCGTTGAGGAACAACAGGTTCAGGCGGTATATTGGGGGGAAAGGTCAGGAAGAATTGATCGGTCATAGTAAATACACCATATACAAAGCAACAAATAACAAATAAGGTGGAATGAGTCAACAGGGTATTGATAGGTTTTAGGCAGTAGGGAGTCTGGCCCGCACGCCGCTGTGCATCAGACTGAAGCAACCTGCTTCAGCCTTCAGTTTGGGAGGCAAGTGGTGATATCTGTGATATCTCAAGACTGGGGATCACCATCAAGGGCAGTAGGAACAGGCTTATACCCAGAGGGAAGGGACCCAAGGATGCAGGCAATAACAAGAGATGGGGATATAGGCTTGCCAAGACTCTCAAGGAGGTCTCCATATGGGCAGATTGCCTTCATGTAGGTCTTGAGTGGTAGGTCAGTGGTCTTTGGGATGTGCATTATCTTCTTGTAGATCACGGGCAATGAGCCAAGTCCCTTTACAAGGTGTTAACATTGCACGGTGTTGACCATTGCAAGCAGGTCATTGTCAATTCCCTTGATATAGATATACTGGTCAGAGTCCAAACTCTCCACAATGATTGATGCAGCAAGGTCCTGCTTCACCTTTCATGTCTTGCTATTCCTCCCAACCAACAGCTCAGGCTCAACCAACATACCAATCAGCTCCACATCCTCACCAGCAGTCTCCTTTGTCCACCTCTTATACTATACACTTCTGATGTCTTGAACTTCAGGTTGTCTTCAGTACAAACAAAAACTCTACTGGCCTTTCTTCAGTGAAGCCCAACAGCTACAAACACCAGTTTATCACTTGAATCCCGCATTGTTATTGCCTCACTCTGGAGCCCAACTAGGCGAGTTGCTATATCAGAACTTCAGAGTAATCTTTCCAGATCATACTGACGCTACTATTCCAAGACAAAAAAAGAAGGCAAAGGTGATAGCCGCACCTCAGGGTCGAGCTTTCCAATCTTCTAAAATCATATCCGAGCACTTCTCCGCCACAGCTACCGTCCCAGCAGCCAAATGAGTTCCAATAATCTCTGGAAACACACTAGAATCGGCGATACGGAGGTTTCTCACCCCATACACATGCAGCCTTTCATCAACAACCCCACCGACCTGTTCAGGAGCCATGCGACACGTGGAAGAGTAATGAAAAGTGCTTTGGGCCCTCGACAGCGCGAATTTGTCTATGTCTGCATCGTCGCCGGTCATAGGAACGATAGAAGGAGTGATGGAGTATCCTTGATCACGCATCTCTTCAGCCAACCGGAGAGCAAAACGGACACCCTTCCTCATGGTCACGCGATCTTTCTCGGTACTGTAATAGTTAGGATCGATGTTCGGTGCCGTGAAAGGATCGTCGGAGGCGAGGCGGACAGTACCGAGAGAGGTCGGATGGAGAGTTACAACGAAGAAGGTGAGACCCCCTTTCCCGTGCTTCGAGACGTCACCCCAGGCGATCTGAACTCATTTGAACCTCATGATAAGGCAAGAATGCAACACTCCACTTACCGGCATGACCTCGAGGTCGGGACAGTTCTGAGGACTGTTCGCATCCATGTCCGCCTTCAAGCGTTGCGCCACTCGTAGATCGTTGTCAATCAACCGGGAGTGAATGAATATCGAAAGCTCGAGCACCGGAGAGAGAAAAAGCCCGATGCCAAATATTACAAAGCGCAGCAGCTCTATCAATATCAGCCAGGGACGAGCCTGTATCTTGACTAGCGAGTCGGCAAATGGAACTTGGAACTGAACGGGGACAGAAAGATGGTCTTGCTATGTTGCAAGTACCGTAGACTTAGGGTTGCGGCTTTGAACCAAGACAACGACTTACCAAATGAGAACCTACTCCAGGCAGATCCTTCACCACCTTTATTCCATGGTCAAGAAGATGTCTCTGGGGTCCGATGCCGCTGATATACCGGACATGAGAATCAGACGATTACAATCTGAGATTGGAGTGCATACCTAAGGAGCATCAGATGAGGGGAGCCAATTGGTCCTGCGGTGAGGATAACCTCTCGCTTTGCCCTTGCATATCGAGTCGGACCAGATGCATCGCGTTCCTGACAGGGGTCATTCTTGTGGAAGAATATACCCTCGGCGATAGTTCCATCAGGCCCATCGCGAAAAGCCATCCGGTTGACCAGCACGTCGAGACAAACATGCAGACGGTCAGAACGATCCCGAATGAGACTCTCGGGGAGAAATGCGGTTGCGGCCGAGCTGCGGTAACCACTGCTGTCGATATTGTAGTGTATTTTGGTGCAGCCGTGTGGGGGGTTCAACGGTGAGTTTGGGTCTTCAATGTAGGGTAGACCCAGTGCAGACGAGGCCTTGATGAAGCTAAGAATATTTAGTCGAGCCCGAGCGACTCATACAACGTGAAAAGATACACTCACTGCTCGCTGTGGCTCCAGTACAACTTGTTGTGGGATCTGTTTGACCATTCTCCTAGAGTCTGAGAGCATCAGCAGTGAAAAACAAAACCTCCATGACACCGGTCAGCTGACCTGAGTAGCCGTGAAAATCGCGCTTCCGGCCATGAAGATCGAGATTTTTCTCCGACCTTACAAAATAAGGCTCGAGGTTTTCGTACTTCCACTCCTTAGCAAAACCATCCTGCGCCCATCCGTTATATTCCCCAGGTGCTCCGCGATAGTGCAACGTGGCATTGATTCTGGATGAGCCGCCGAGAGCATTCCCGCCGACAAGTTCGATTCTGCGTCCACCGAGATGTTCCTGAGGCGTGGAATTCCAAACCTTCGACCTCGAACCATTGGAGGCGAAGTGAGAGGAGAACAATGGAACCTTGGCAGCCCAACCATCCCCAAGTTTTCCACGTTCAATTAAAAGAACGGTTACCTCTGGGTGTTGCGAAAGCCTGTTCGCGAGAACGCAACCAGCAGTTCCTCCGCCTAGGAAGCGATTGCGGACTTACTTCTTGTACAGACGTAGAGGGCCGACAATTCACGCACCAATAATGATATAGTCGTAAACCTCCTTCAGACTTGCAGTGTTGACATTTGAGTACAGCGGCATATCCGTAAATGTTTGGGGCTTGAAAGAGATGGTTCGAGAGGGATAATTCAAGAAGAGCGTTGTCCTGACAATTCTCGGCTCACACGAGTCCACAGCAATTGAGCGGCCATGCTGCCGTC
This sequence comes from Marasmius sp. AFHP31, assembly GCA_024721195.1. NCBI lineage: Eukaryota > Fungi > Basidiomycota > Agaricomycetes > Agaricales > Marasmiaceae > Marasmius > Marasmius sp. AFHP31. Next base: position 27,486 of record JANHQD010001481.1, on the reverse strand, counting down.
GTTCGATTCCACCTTTTCGGCAGCTGTCAACTCATTTACTTGTGTGCCTTACAGGAACCGCTCGTATGCCAGGAATTAAAATAGAACCTGAACGAGCATCTAAGATTGATCTGAGCACCAGCATGAGAGTTGAATGCAAATCTACTGGTGAATCGTACTACTTCATTCGCCATCATTGGGATGATGATCAGAGCGGCAAGAAGAAAATTCCACCTCGTGGGTCTTATCGGCATGAGTCGTTGATGATCTATCTACTTCACTGAAGTCTGAGAATCAGAGATTATTCTATCTGTATTTATGGAAGCAGTTGGAGAAACGACCCCTGAATATACCCTGTGATGTATGCGCCGCAGGCGGATGAAAATTTGGGTATTTCGGCTTGAGGTCAGGGATAAAACGGATGATTTTTTCGGTTTTTTGACAAAATCTATGGTCCGCTTTGGGAGACAGGGTCCGGATGATTTTTGGCCGTTCGGTGGGAGCTATATTCTGCGTGCGGATGCGAATTTGGGGCGGGCGCCGAACGTAGAGCCTCTTGTATCAGGCAGGGTCCACTGTCCCACAACAAAACTGTTCCATTAGTCCGTCGTTCTGTGTCAGCACCTCAGCGACTTGTAGTAGCCTTGAGGATAAAGAAAAAATCGTTATGGCCCTCTTAATCCGGACTCATGCCACTTTTTTTTTTCTTGCAGGAACTTACGGAGGAGGCACAGGACGAGCTCAAGGAGGTATATTGTTTGTGTCGACAACAGAGCTGTATATAGGGCTGTATATAGGGCTGCGGCGCACCAGTAGCGCGCTGGAAAGGGAAAAAAAAAACCTGTTTTCGGTGATTTTTGCGGATTTTTTTAGGTCTGAGGCTAGGGGCGGATGAAAATTTGACCTTGGGCAGGTATGAGGTCAAAAACGGATGAGATTTTCGAAAATTTGGGGGGATGAAAAAGTGGGGTCGGGCCTCATACATTTTACTGTATATTCAGGGGTCCTTTGGAGAACCAAACTGGTTCGAGAGGTAGCTACGATCATCGAAGCGGAACTGAAGCGCGGTGCAGGATCCTAATACGGACGTTACGGTAACATCTATTCTTGTCACATCACTGAACGCCCATCATACTTTCCTAGAAGCATTCTTGGGAATCGGTGGGCGGTAAAACCCAGTCTATCATAAACGTCATAATATCTCAGTTACACACCCACCACTTTCTACCCACCGAACCGTTCAAAGTCCTTGATCACTATGACCAGCTTCATCATCTCCCTGCTGCTTAGCTTCACTGGAGGGACCATTTTATATGGCTTATTTGCTCTAAAGTCCCTCCTACTGGAGGAATCCATAGGTCTTGAACGCAAGAATTCAGCATTATTTTCAACAAAGTCACTATGGTATATTGGATCTCCTCAATTTTTCTGGAACCCGTTCAGGTTCCTTGCATCGGGCGTCACTCAAGCGAACGGCCATATGTTCTCCTTTAAAGTTCTCAGAGTATGCTCTGCTCCAGTATCCCTGGTAATTGGCCTCTATCTCAGGTAATTTGACAACAGAACACTGTAATCGTCCTCAGAGGGATATCCGGGAGAGACGCGTTCTTCTCGAAAGGTGAGCTCGAACATATTAATATCTCCTGAATACCCTCTAAGGCATTTTTGTCTCCAGGCTTGGATTTTATGAGCGGATATAGACTCCTTGTGAGCTGATAACTTGTTTTTTTGTCCTAATCTTCACCACCCTTCCTCGATATCAGAATCCGCAGCTCGTGGATATAATGCCTGTATCAGGCATCAGCGGAGAAGAGAGCTGGGCAACCTTCATGGCGACTTTTATTCGCACGGAAATTTTGGAGAGGAGTACGTCCAATGGACTTCTCTCAAGGCTTCGTGTCGACCTCAAAGGCTTAAACTTGTAGGACGCAGCGCTATGATCGAGGATATATTTCGGACAGTAGAAGGCTGGGGAGATGAAGGATCCGTCAATATGTCCCATCAACTTGATGAGGTCAATTTTTTGAGCTACGACCGGGTTGTTCGTGTCTTTATACACTCCGCAGATTGTTTTTGCCCTGTCCATGCGGATCTCGACTTGCCGCGAGTTTTGCGAAGACCCTCGGGCGCTCAAAATGCTCATGCATATCTTTGAACGCCTCGAAGAAGGCTCGACGCCTAGCAGCCTCATACTCTCTTGGATTCCGACTTTCACACGTGTTCGACGTACCATTGCCGGAGCTCAGTTATATGCCATGATCGATAAAGTGGTTCGCGCTCGGAAGCGCAGCAATGTAGAGGAAGATGACGCTCTACAGGCGCTGATATTAGAGAACTACACAATGGTCCAAATCACTCGCGTAAGCCCTCTCGCTAGACCCTTCCGAGAAAACGCTGAACTGACCAAGTGTTCCTCTTTCAGTTCGTGGCGATGATGCTCTTTGCCTCAGTCACCAATACAGGGAACGTTCTGTGCTGGGTGCTGCTCTACTTGGAAATCCATAAGGAGTGGAAACGGCGCGTCATCACCGAGATCGATGCATTCATACGGAGTACTGGCGCGGATCTCGCAGAGACACTTGATGAAGGTATCGCTGGGACGCCGCTCGGCGTTATGGACGAGCAAACTCCGACCCTAGATCTCGTCATTAGCGAAACCCTCCGCATAGTTCTCGACGGCACTTTCATGCGGAGGAACATTGGCGACGACCTCGTAGTGGATGGTGTCAAGATCGACCACGGAGCATATTTGATGTTTCCCACCGCCGATTTACACTTCGAACCATCCTTATATCCCGATCCTCAGGAGTTTAACCCCCTTCGGTTCACGCCGGAGGAGGTTGAGAAGAGGAACAAGCGTGGTATCAACTACGTGGGATGGGGAGCGACGCGACATATCTGCATTGGGAAGCGAGCGGCTGTCGCCATGATGAAAATGGTCATTATCATCTTGCTATCGAAGCTCGATACTGAACTGTGTGATGGAGATGGGCAGAGAATCACCAAAATCCCGGAAAATAAAAAGGATAGATTGTTCAAGGTCTGCCAAGCGAAAGGGGATATTCTTCTTCACTATCGTAAAAGGGCTGGACAGAGCCGTGCGTAGTATCATGATAACAGCGGGGTTGAACAGGTTGATGAACAAGCACATATCAAACTTCCATAGATTACTACAGGGGTTCGCCAAGTGGGCCACTTCCTATTTTTATGGAATGTCCCGCAGTTATTTGATTGAACCTGAACATAAGGCATTCGGTAGACCTTGAACGAGGAAACACACAAATTTGGGTGCCTTCCGACCAGTGTTCCGGAAGTTATGGCAAGGCGAATCAATGGATTTCCGGAAATCACGTGGTTTTCTTAATTTCCGTGGCCGCCGTTGTGAGAAATGCACGGTCTGCTTCTGTGCACTCGCGTGTCCACCTATCACAAGCTCATTGTCCTTCCTTTTGACGCCCTCTGAGTATTGAAAGCCTACCAATGGCCCGATAATGACCGATTTTTACGTCTTATCATAGGTTTTTGTCAAGCCTTCACCCTGAGAGGCCGGCAAAGTCGGGGGTGACATCTTGGGCACAAAGCCAGCTGTCGCTTTCCCATTTGGCACAGCTCAACACTAAGTCTCAACCATCCTTTCTCTATTGTGAGAATGTTTTTTTGCATGCCAGATGAGCAATTTCCCATGCCTGGCCCACTTCCCCAAATTCACCAATTTTAGATCCCCGTCACGAAAAGATCATATCTTGCTCAGTCCTCAGTCAAACCTCACAAAACCTGCAGGTGCCATGCTCAGGATGTCAGAATAGATAACTAGATGGTTTAGATGCTCTAAATACTGATTAATTCTCCCTGACACCTGCCCCTTGCTTAGATGGCTCACTTCCGAAAGGCTAGTAGTACCCCAAATCTTGTGAATGGTTAGACTGAAAAACTCCTGCGAGCTTTCCACGTATCTCACAAATCTCTACACACCAGCCCCACCAATAAATCCCCATCAACGTGCCCAAATAATAACGAGTGATCCTGAATGTTCTCTCCGTAACTTTGGAACACTGGGTCTGCCTGCCATTTGTCACGAATCTGAGGACAAGAGAAAGTTGGACCACCGTTGTGTTCGGTCAAACTTAAACAGACATAAAGATTTTTCAATTGTTCCAAAATGAAAATACAGGGGCTCACTAGCTGGCCAAGTGTCCTAAAACATTGGAGGAACCTTCTTGCTCATTAGAGCTTGATATGCCGCCCATTATGCGAATATGCAAGTTTGATGAACTGTGGTTTCTGTCATGAAGTGCCGCTTTTCCCCCTATCTTTTCCTTTCTTAGCGCCCATTCCCCTTTTAGCGCCTACTTGTTACTTTGACACCTACCAGATACCCGGTTCCCCTTTCTTCATCATTCCCATCATTTCCTTCCTCATCCTTGTTCTTTCACATTGTCTTCACAACCCACCTTATCCATTGTTTCCTTTGTTCTTCTTGTTCTTTTATACACAACAGTTACTTGTTCTGGACTTGTTTTTATTCCATACCTGGACTACTATTGTTCTTTCCTTGTTCCCTATTATCTTTCTTTATTCTCGCGCGACTCATATTCCAGTATATAAGCTAGGCAGTTTACACCTGGTCCCTCATCTTGACCTCTTGTCATTGGGACCAGGTGAGTAGCTAACTTTGTTTCTCTTTACCTTCAATATATCTAACTTGTCATTGGGACCAGTTATCTACCTGCTCTTGCTCTCTGCTCGCTGCCTCTGTCATCTCTGTCATTGTCTCTGCTAGTCGACTTCTACCGCCAGTGCTTCTATAGCCTTAGCGTCTAGCGCTTTAAGACAGTTTCCAGTTCCAGTTCTATTTCCAGTGGCAACCTTGGAGAAGACCACCATTTGAGCACTGTTGAAACCACATACCACGCCATACCTTGGTTTCTCATTGAGTCATTGGAGTTGATGTGATAATGCTTGAAGATGATACTATCTATGAACGTTAAACCAGAAAAGAATTAAATCTGTCCCGTGCACCTTTTTGAGACCAGCCCTGACATGTTCGGGGTTGATTGATTGATTGCGCACACTAAGAGTGGGCACGGCACATTGACATTTCTGCTGCTGCCCCCCAATTGTGTCATGTGGATAGGCTCCCACACTGGCACCTACTTATTTTCAGGCACAATCCTGCCTCCCATAGGTCAGGCATAGTGATTTAAAGTAAATGAAGTATACAGAAAGTTAACTATAGGCGACTATATATCTACTAAGCATCTGAGGTTGAGAGTTCAATGGAACTATCAATTGTGTTCCTTCACCCTTGGTGGCAGATCCCAAGGAACTGAGCAGTTGTGACAGGTGGCTTGCCACACAAACTCACATGTTATTTGATTGGACTTGTTGGCCTAGGCCCCACTGCTTGTATTCATCACATCCTTTCCCTTTGTGCTACTACAGTTTACTACTGCTAGAGATGAACTAGAAAACAAGTTGCTTCCAGGAGAAAAATCAGTGGCAATGTGGATGTGACCATGGGATCACATTGGAAGTGACTTCAGAAAACCCAACTGCACAGTTGGTCCCATAGTCCCATATATATCAACATGTGCAGCTGTGACACGATTTTCCATAACTTGTAAGTTGTAGCAGGGACATGACAGATACATGTGACAGTTGCATCAAACAAGACACAACTCATTCCCTCAAGTATTCATCCTCTGACTGATTTATCTGACTAAGTATACTTGTAGGCTTGTTTTTATTCTTGCCTTATACTCACAACTACTCATGTTTACCTATCATGACTCAAATAGCTTATAGAAACCTGACCTATAGATGACTTATGTCTGTAGTGTAAGATGCTAGGGTACTCAGAAACATTGAAGACTAGCAGGGATACTCTATTAGCATATAGCCTATAATCTAGACACTTCATGTACCTTAACCACTATGCCTGATCTCTGAGAGGTAGGATTGTGCTTGAAAATAAGTAGGTGCCAGTGTGGGAACCTATTCACATGACATATTTGGGGGGTGGCAGCAAAAATGTCAGTGTGCACAGTCAACTCTGAACATGGTGGGGGCGGGTCTCAAAAGGGTGTGCAGGACGGATTTAATTTTTTTCTGTTTTAACACTTATAGCTACTAACCCACTTATGCTCCCTGTTCCATATAAAGACTGTGCCTCTCTAGATGGAAGTTGAGTGGTGAAGTGCCTTTTTTTTTTTTTTTGTTATCAATGTTTATTGTGCGTGAGGCAGTCGCCTATGTTGCACATAGTCTCCCCTACGATTCCTATCTACCTATTCTACACGGGGCACCTGCCCCTATGTCCCCCTTTCTCCGAAAGCCCCAACGACGGAGCAAATCCCCTGTTGGTCCGAGATTTCCAAGTCTCGTTTTTGACGGCAGTGGGTATTGGTAGACAAATCGGCGATGCTCGTTGCCAGTTCTTCGTCTCGTATGTGTTGTCCTTTCACGCGCCTACTACTGTAGACGCCGCCTGGTGAAGTGCCTTTGTGACCTTCAGACCCAGAGGACCGAGCCTTTCAGAGCAGTGTTGGTAGGACAGTGACCTTAAGGTCAGGGACAGGTCATGCATTCCCATCAAAGTCAGTTGTAAGTCAGAAGTCAGGACACTGACCTGTCCTGATTGCCCATTAATTCCAAACCAAAACGGTTCCCAGGCTCTGACACATCACCCATCTACCTCTTTGCTTCTCTTTGCTTATGCAGTTACCTTGCCTGGACTTCCTTATGTCTTGTTTTGTGTCACACAGCCATGTATGACATCACAAAGATCAAGGTCAGTCACTTTTCTCACAAGGCAGTGACTTTCCACTGTCCTTGTGTCTTTTCTTGAAGTCAGTGGAAAGTCACTAACCTTACCAACACTATTTCAGGGACAGTAAATGTGGATGGTACACCTCCTACTGATTCCATTACTTCAGCTGTGTCCACAGCAGTGACAGTTATCTTATGTTGGGAACCAAACGATCACAGTCTGTGTGAGTCAATAGTGCTCTGTTTCCTATTATCACCATGTGTACTTGACTTCCAGCTGCCCCAACAATTCTGGCAAGGTTTGTATGTTTTTTTTTCTCTGTTTGCTGTCAGAATTTCTGCTTAGTATACAAAGAAAATAACCTGATTGGTTTGGTTAGGGAGCCAGAAAGTGTCAGGCCCCACCAGCACCCACAAAGTTGGTGTAGCCATATGTTGATAAATGCTCTGTGCCTCCCATTTTGAATGTTCAAGTGACTGGTGTTTCCTTGCTTGAGTGGTGGCAGTAGGGTTTTGGAATGAAACCAGGGGTGGCAGCATATTCTGTGGGGCTAAGCAAAGCTTGAGTGATGGATCCATATTCAATTGGGTCATAAATTATTTGTACACCAAACAAAAGTCCTGATAGAACTTGCTTGAATTATGTGGACAGCCATTGCAAATTGGTGAGCAAATGGTGGGACATGAAGGCCTGAACATTTGAGCCAATGCAGCTTTGTGCACAGCCACTGCATGACATGTTGTTTCTTCTATGACATTGGTGCTGGTCCTCACAGTACCTCCATCATCTTCTTGGCAGACTTCCAATGGTTTGGACCAAAACAATAAAAACAGGAGATTCCTGTTATTGTCCCACTGTTTTTCACACTTCATTGCACCCAGTTGATTTCTCTTGATTTCCCCTTCATTCTACCTTGTTCCATGTCCCCAGTATTGCATTATGACTTCCTTGATGCTCCAGACCATTCCAGGCTGTTTCATATCTTATGCTCATCATTCCATATGGTTCCCATTATAATACTGCTGTACTTGAACATCTAACACTATATAGAGATGAAGTGGACAAGTTGGGGAACTATCTACAGGTGTCCATGAGTATATATGACAATGATACAGTATACTGAGTCATGGGAACAAATCCAAAAATAGTAAGATGAAAGAACAATGTAGAACATCAAGGAATATCAAGGGAGACAGGTAGAAACTGATAGAACAATAAAGGAATGTCAAGTACAGCAGTATCATGATGGGAACCATATGGAATGGTCTGGAGCATCAAGGAAGTCATAATGCAATACTGGGGACATGGAACAAGGTAGAATGAAGGGGAAATCAAGGGAAATCAACAGGCAACCAAAGAAACATGGAAAACAGTGGGGCAATTTGTAACAATTTTCACACACCTGTTGACAATGAGGAGCTTGAGATAGGCATGGTAGAGGCCATGGATGATGGCAGCATTATTCCAATGATGACACCAGTACTAAATAAACTTGTGTATGCTACTGTCAGCTGACCTGATGGACCATACCAAATGAATTTCAGTCTTGGTGAAGGTCTATCAATCCTGTGTTGAATTCCTCTGTCACTGTTAACCCATTACAGCCATTTGTGACATTATCTCTGCATGCCTTATATTGAAAATCTGAACCCATCTGACATTTCAACCAGTAATACCTAACAAAGCAAACTAGCTGGACCTACTCATATCTATTAAAATTCACACATACCTATCTTGGCTGTTCCACTTCAACTTTACTTTACTATCCTTACCACTCCTGTTCCATGGATTCAACTTACTATGTATCTCCAGGCTAAAAAAGAGTATTGCAGTTGCAAGCCTTATTTGTGACTTCAATCACCACCTACCAGTATTCTGAGCTATGGCTAACATCACCCTAGGTGACTTGATGTATTCAGTTAATGGTTGTTTATACCCCCTGAAGAAATTGTCTCTACACTGCTCTTTTACTTGCCAATCCAAAAACCTCTCCACCACATTTATCCTAGTACACTGAACCCTATAACTGACTCAATCATTGATATGCCCTTCCAACCTTTCATCATACTATGATAGCAACATATCAATCCAACATATATATGTAATGTGCACAAATTCTACTGGCCGAAAAATATAAGTTTTTAGGGTTCAGATTTGTGAAGGTAAGGTCCTGATAGCTAACAACAGGCAGTCCTCACTCTTCCAGATATATGAACCACTCCTCCAATGCAAAAAGAAACCAGTGATTGTCCCAATCAAAGGTGTTTTTGTTGGAGCAAAATCTCCTGACAAAGTCTAACAAGGGTTTGAAGTTGTCCTTTGGTTTACATGAATGGTTACAACTGCGTTAGGTGTAATCCTACAGCCTCAACAGCAAAGAAAAGATCAGTATACTGTTTTTACATGAAGTACACCTGTAGGCTTAGCCTTGTGAATGATGTACAAGATAAGAGAGTAAAGCAAGTAGAGGATGATTCAACAGTAAGTGCAAAGATAGCGTACATGAGATTTAATGCTAGCTAATATTGAGTGTGCATAACACATCTCCACCTTTGCTGTTTGTTGACTGTATCAGCCTGGGCAAGCAAGTGGGTAAGCTTGTTAGAATGCCCACCCGGCCCAGATGTATGGGCAGCTTTTACTTCAATCAGAGTGGGAGGGTTCCCAAGCTTTTGCTTCTTGGACCTGAGCTGATCTTTAACATTGGGCAAATCTGATTGCAGGACCTTTGATACACTATGTTTGTACAAATTCATTTCAAGTTAGGAATGATCAAACACCACCTTAGCTTTGAATTTTTCATGGACAGCCTCAGCACCCCTTGCTGTCTCTACAATCCACTTCTTGAATACATTGTCTTTGAGGTATTTGCCAAAAATACTCTTCAAGAACATTGTACAGTGACAAGACCATGTCATCTTGACCTAGTATCTTGCCTGTGCAATCACTAGTAGTGTCATAAAGTGCTGCTTTTTCCCTATCTTTCCATTTCTGAGTGCCCATTCTCCTTCTAGCACCTGTTTGTCACTTTTGAGGCCTACCAGACGCCCATCTCCTCTTTCCGCATCATTTCCTCCTGCATCCTTGTTTTTTCACATTGTCCTCACAACCTATTCTATCCATTGTTCTCATTGTTCTTTTATACACAACAGTTACTTGTTCCGGATGTGTTATTGTTCCATACCTTGACTACTATTGTTTTCTCCTTGAGACCCATTATCTTTCTTCATTCTTGCATTACTCATATTCCCGACCACTGACTGGGTATATAAGCTAAGTAGTTTACACCTGGTCCCTCATCTTGACCTCTTGTCATTGGGACCAGTTCCTTTACTTGCTCATGTTCTTTGCTCGCTGCCTCTGTAGTCTCTGTTGTTTTCTCTGCTAGATGACTCCTGCTGCCATTGTCTCTGTATCCAAAGTGTTAGTGCCTGGCACTTTAGGACAAGTAGAACATGTTTGCCACCTCAGGATGTGCTTTAGTTGCTCACTCAGTGGCACTATTTCCAAACTGGTGCAACCCAAAAGCTCTGGATCAAGAGAGAAGTTTGCAAAAGCCAAGTCCAAGCCTGATTTGAGCAGAATGGTGTCTGGTAGTGTGAGAAGCAGCCCCTTGACTTCAGCAAATATGTTGGGGAAGTCCTCTTTTAAGACCTCCTTGGCATTGAGGAAAAGCATCTTCAGGAAAAACAGCAGCAATCTAGGACAGGCAAGACGGAATTTGTGGGGAAGGCACAACAACAGGGAGAAGAAATAAATATTTATGAATAGTGTCATTCCATGTGTTTTACCCTCCCAGTGAATGCTGATTGATGGCTGATCCCATTGCAAGCTTGGCTGCTGTTGTGAAGTGCCGCTTTTCCCCTATCTTTTCCTTTTAGCACCTGTTTGTTACTTTGACACCCGGTTCCCCTTTCCACATCACTCCCATCATTTCTTTCCTCATCCTTGTTCTTTTACATGGTCTTCACAACTGATTCCATCTATTGATTCCATTGTTCTCTTTGTTCTTTTACATACAACAGTTACTCGTTCTTGTTCTATACCTGGACTACTATTGTTCTCCCCTTGTTCCCTATTCTCTTTCTTTATTCTCGCACAACCCATATTCTAGTATATAAGCTAGGTAGTTTACACCTGGTCCCTCATCTTGACCTCTTGTCGTTGGGACCAGGTGAGTAGTTACTTCTGTCTTCCTCTTTATCTGCAATGTATCTAACTTGTTGTTGGGACCAGTTCTTTACTCACTCTTGCTCTCTGCTCGCTGCCTCTGCCATCTTTGTTGTTGTCTCTGCTAGACGACTTCTGCCGCCGCCATCTCTATATCTGAAGTCTTAGCATCTAGCACTTTAGGACAGCTGCATGCCTTTGGTTTCTAATGATCCAAACTGGCCTTGTTCTCTACAGACAATCTATCCATTCCCCCTGCATCAACCCTTCTTCTTTGTCTCTATGATCCATCTCCTCCACCTGAACACCTATACACAAGGTTGTTCCATGCATACTCTGCTGGCTTTCAATTATATGCTTGATACTCCCAACTGGACTCTTTCGACGTCCAGAATACCCTCTATATAAGATCGTGTGCTTCTAATAATGAACACCTTCTTTGGCATCACAGATACATGGCCTCTTTGATGTATGCAGTTCTACCTTGGGATTATACCTGCTCTCATTATTACCAACACCTGATTCTGTACTGCTATCTCTAATATTCTACACCTTGGGTGTATCAGACTGGCTGGAAGAATCTGCGGAGAGTGCAGACAGACAATACTCTCATTCAGTAGTGGAGCACATGAAAAACACAAGAGGCTGCTAGAACTGACAGAATGTGGTACTGCTCATTTTTCTGCTTCCTACAAGTACCACCACTGCCCATTTCCCTTGATCATCAGTTATTGCTTACAGGAATAGCAATGATGAGAAGCTTGATGTCGCTGACTGCAACCTATGAGCTGTTTCAAGCAACACAGACTCCCTACTTCTTATCTGGCCTTAACCCATTGGCCATTACAGCTGGCCCTCCCCACAATCGAATTCCTCACAAGGGTACCCAGTAAAGACCTTATCCCCAATCACTGAGATCAGTGACAGTGCCATAGACCAAGTGGAGAAGGGCTATGCACAATGAGTCAAAAATAAACTTGGTGAAAAATACTGAAAGGCATGCCTACTTACTGGATTGGGATTTTCAGTGTTGCTAATTACAAGGGTCAGTAGAGGCCTTTCAATCTAGTGCATTGGAATGTACAAGACCCAGATGTTTGGGTATAAACTCTGTCAGGGGCCATGGATACTAGATCTCAGGGGAAAAAGCTCACATATGCTGAAAGCCATGATCCAGGGATATCAGTGAGAGTATTTGACAAGGTGTGTCTCAAGATGTACCAAAAGAAATCAGAGATGCAATTGCCTGTAGAACATGCCAGTGAGGTGTCATCTAGCCATGGGGAAGTTCAAGTCACTAACCATGGTCCAAGCAATGGTATTCCACAAATTACTGTAATTGACATTCAGAATGCAGGCCACCGGTTATTGAAGACATGAAGCACCAGCATTGTATTCTAAAGTGCTAGATGCTAAGGCTTCAGATATGGAGACAACGGTGGCAGAAGCCGTCTAGTAAAGATAACAACAGAGATAGCAGAGACAGTGAGCAGGAAGCAAGAGGAATAAAAGAACTGGTCCCAACAACAAGTTAGATACATTACAGATAAAGAAAGAGACAGAGTAACTAATTACCTGGTCCCAACAACAAGAGGTCAAAATGAGGGACCAGGTGTAAACTACCTAGCTTAGATACCCAGTCAGTGATCTATATGAGTTGTGAACAAGTAGAGAAAGATCATAGGAAACAATAAGAAAACAATAGTAGTCAAGGTATAAAACAATAATGAGTCGAGAACAAGTAACTGATGAGTGGAAAAGAACAATAAAAACAATTGAATGAATCAGTTGTGAGGGCAATGTGAAAGAACAATAGTGAGGGAGGAAATGATGTGGGAGAGGGGAAACAGGCATCTGGTAGGCGTCAAAGTGACAAATAGGTACTAAAAGGGGAATGGGTGCTAAGAAAGAAACAGATAGGGGGAAAGCAGCACTTCATGACACATTGCTTTATGTGGTATGCAAGGAAGCTGTGAAATAATTCTATAAGACTTGTGTCAGACATTTCAATAAGGTCCTAGTTACTTACAGATGGACCATAAAGGCAACCTTACCCTGAAATCTATCCTCAGAATACTACTTTGTGATGTATCAATACACCATACGAGCGGTGTTTTTGCCCCAGCTGTATTGGCAAGGGAGGCTGTGCCCAGTGTTTGAACAAGAAAGGTGTAACAAGCATGAAACAAGAGCACCACCAAGGGAGGGTCAAAAACCCTACATCTCATATCAAAGCTGTTAATTTCAGTACCAAAATCAAAGTCTAAAAAACTGACTAAAGCACCCCAACCTGATCATTGTGGCGAGTGGTCAGAATCAATGACTGATATGAGCGCGGTATTACACTTTAAACATACACGTAGTAATAAGCGTAGATTTTAAAGCTATAGAGTACAAAATACACCAGCAGGGATCGAACTTAGAGTCCAATAGTACTCAGTTTGACTGATGGTAGAACCACTTGACTAAGAGAGCTTGACAAGTAAAGGATGAACTGGAGAAGTGACCGACAGTTTTAACTAGGACTAGCCGAATCTTAGTGACCGTTCAAGAGATGGACCAAAGAGTATACAGAATATACTAAAGGCAAAGACACGACCTAGAAGGACTCATTACTAAAGTTAATAGAACCGTCGTAAGGACTAAGTTTGAGACCTGATAACTTAGGGCTGCTAGTAGTCTCCAACGGCGGTGAAGTATAAGGTCTAGTCATACACTCAATAGCATCGGCGGGATTAAAGAAGAACATCTGGACTGGAACTGCTTCACGGGGAGTGAGCACGGGAATGGCATTGAAAACCAAGCTCTCGGAGCACCAGGAATAAGAGCAGTAGAAATGGAGAGGACTCCAATCTCTGCGATGGCCTGAGCATATGGTCCTATCTGAGCGTCGAGTATGTCGCGGAAGGTGGATTCGTCGGTTTGGGGAGCAAGGTATAGGAAGTCTTGTAGAGGATCGAGACGCATAGCAGTGTTGCGTAGGAAGGGGTCTTCCTGGCTACAAGGAATGTAGAACTGAAGGAACAAGGCAAAATAAGCCTCTCGATTTCCAGTGCAGAGTTTGTCGAGTTGTTTAGCACAATGCGAGAGACCCATCGGGCGGATAATAGCTTTTTTGAAAGGAGGATGGATCTCTTGAGAAGAGATTAGTAGAGGACTATAGGTTAGTCTATAAAGACACACCTTCATAGACGATCCGAAAGCAAGACAGGATACAAGGAGCGTCCATAGTATAATGAAAGTACTGGACGAAGAGGACTGATGGTTGCAATCTTACGCCGGCGGTATGAAGTAAGAGTAAGAGATCTTATTGATGGACTAAGCTTTTGACCGACGGGTCTTCAGGGGATTGAAGGTTCTACACGTTAAGAACTAGTCTAGTACATTGAAGAAGTGGTGTCTACCAGTAAAAGGTATGAATGGCTCTTCAACAGTGTCTATGAAAACTTCGTTACACCAGGCTTTAGAATATTCAGGCAGTTGAGCCATAACGGTACTAAGGAATCCTACTCACAATATACTATGGCCATACTTCTCGACTAAGGGGGTAATCCTAGTAAGTTCGTTGTAGGACTCTTCAGAAAGAGCAGTTGGTTCGTAGAGGAAAGCCTGAGCAGGATTGCTCTGGGATAAGAAGATAGCCGCCGGGCAAGTGTGTCTGGCCAGGATAAAGTGTTGAAGGAGCAATGCCATGAAACTGTCAGGCAAGATAACAGTAGAACTGAGCGTAGCCAAACACCAGAGTCGATGACAGGGAAGGTCACCAGCTATTACTCTGTCAGGGTGAGCAGGGTAGATCTCTATAATTTGGAAGTTAGACTATTAGCCTTTCAGGAACAAGAAGACTGTCGATCATGACACACCTTTGTAGAACTCCTGGACTAGTTTGGCTATGGACCATTGCCCGTTGGGAGCTTTGTCCCAGAAGTGTAGAGTAGGCATTGAGCAAGTAGAAGAATAGGTTTGAGTATGTCAGAAGGAATGTAGCTTAACCTAGGACAAGAAGGATACGGAGAAAAGGGAAGCATGTAGTTCCGCAGAACTAGGATGACTGAGCAAGAAAATTGCTAGAACCAATAAGAGTGTATGGATTGTGTGGATAGTCCTGGCGGGCTGAGTTAGAATAAACTGGCAGAACTATAACCTCTGAGCACGCCATTGATAGGACCGCCGGTCTAAAAAATTCGTAGGCAATATCGACCAACAGGGCAGGATTTTACCTTTTCGGGAAACATTCCTACTGAAACATAGAATAAACAGGCAGAATAGATAATTGGTACGATAGTTAGTTGGACGAGTATATAAGGACATAGGAAATATGTAGGTTCCTCAGCAAGTACTACCCACATTAGTAGGAAAGTTCAGAACATCTGCCCACACACATTAGCATTAAAGCAGCTTTGTATCCTATCTAGAGCATTGCCCAGTTTCTGTAACAAGCTCTGTGAACCGTCGAGAATAGAAAGTCGTTGAAATTGCATGGTTGATTGTTTGATTTGTCTAAGTTGTACTGTCATTCTTGTTTCGTTGTTGTATTGTTTGGCCTGTTGAGTGGTCTTGTTGTCCGTTGTTGCCGTATAAGATCCATTGAGAGGTGTAGTTGTATTGCCCGTCAAGAGGTGTTTCGTCCGTCGAAGATCGTATTTGAACTGTTGTCTTGTTTCTTTGTCTTTACCTTTTCCCACCGAATCAACCAGTCTCCAAGTTACAACCGACAGAGTTACCTGTTGTTCTGTCTATCTTTAGCAGGGCGTAACCTTTGTCAAGCCAACACATTCCTAGCATTCTCTGGACTCGTAGAAGTGTTAGTTGCACCTGCACTTTTTGTGTATAGATTATCCCTTCTACTTATGACATCCAATACCGGCTTGAACTTAGTCGTACTGACACTATCAAAGTGAGATGGTCCTTAGTGTATATTCCCTACTAGAATAGGGAGATAAATTAGCACAAACGAGAGACCAATCTTACAGGCCAGGAATATTGCTCTCCCCACTCGCATAGATAAAGGTTTGAACTTTGAAGTATGGTGACTCCATAGAAGTGCTGTATGGGAGGCGGATGAGTACTTGTCACGTCCATTGGTACAATTGTTCAGATTCACATTAGGGTGAGAACAGTAGTGATGAACAAAACCCCAAGAATAGAATCCAAGTGCAGATTGAATACTGGCGGAAGAGCTGGAAATGGAGATGCATAGGTACAGTTGAATTTCATCAAGAGGTCAGGAGTTATGTGCAATCAGAGACAAGAGCCTAGAGATTAAGGCGGGGTCAACAATTTATAAGCGTGAGGAGCATACAAATACAGAAGGACACTCCTCTGCCAGGACATGTGAAGCTTGAACATTGAACTATCAAAAGTTGTGACGATAGACTAAATGATACATGAATCACACTGTATTGACTGGGGATTTCATCAGAATCGTCTGAACCTATCCATAGCGGCAGAAAATAGTACTCCAGAGCAATAATAGCCGATCGTATAAATGAGTCCTCTTTGCTGATGATCATGAATACAGGAATCGAGATATTCCAGCTGTCTTGATCATTGTAGTCGCGGTTTCATTATTTTTTTTCGTTTCGCGCTTTTGTTTATACCAAAAACACCCCGGTTCAGAGAGAGTCGGGACCCACTCGAGGCGGCAACTCTATCTCGTCGGGGAAGGGCTGCAGGCTTTCTGTTCTCCATACCAGTAACCATGAGCGGTTCTGGCTCATACACCCTAGTAGTCAGCAAGGCAATCCATCCGCCCCCCCCCAAGCAACACATGCCATTGCTTGAGTCCTGTGTGTCCCATCTCCCTGGGCACCGTGTGAGCGTTGGGCCTGCCCTGAAAAAACCAGGCAATTGGTGGTTTGGTATAAACAAAGGTGCAGGATGAAAAAAAATGGAAACACGACTACAATTATTAAAACAGCTGTCGTAGGAATTTTTGCGTTTTTCCGTGGTCAGAATCCGTGTTTATATGCCAAACATGATCTAGCCAATTTGGTATAGACTTAGGCTACATGACGCCCAGAATTTTGTGAGCCATATTGTGTGGCAATGTAACAGCTTCAGACCCTATACACATGTTGATTCACAACTACGTCCCGACTCCCTGGTATCATTTAACGAGGTGGTTGCAACACTGAAGGCTGCCGCGGTCACCACTCCTCGAGTGGCGCGTGGCAGCATGGCTATACCAATTTTGGCTAAATCATGTTTGGCCAACACGGATTCTGACCACGAAAAACCGCAAAACTTTCTACGAATATTTCGATTGCTGTAACACCCCGAATTAACGGCGGTGGTCTTAGTGCGCTGGCCTATAGTATACACGGGAGAAGATCACAGCAATTTCCGAAAATAACTTGATCAACGTTTACGTCCAAAACTCTACACATGGTGAGCCCATGTCGCATCTGCGAGTCCTGATTCGGTACCCGAGTCCAGCCCTCCCCCATATGATACAAGTATTACTCTTCTGTTACAAAAATAACTGATAATGCCGAGAGTAAACTCGTAGCGAAAGACTGGAACGGTGGATGTGGACCCAACCCAAATTCTCACCACGTGCGGATGTTTGCGTGAATTGCAACGGCGTGATGTCATATATCCTCCGAAGCCCTTTGTTCTCCTTCCCGGACTTTTCAGGGTACATCAATGGATAGCCAGCTTGCGTACTCGTCCTGATCACAAATCGGGCTTCCATGTTCATCAAACCTTGTACTGGAAATCTATAGTCAAGTGAACTGGTTCATGAGTTTGGCTTTCCATGCTTGGAATGCTCGCTTCCACGCCTCGTTGCGCAACGTGACTTCTCACGTATACTTGTGTCTCTTAAACTTATACCTTCAACACCCATCGAAAAGCTCTCGAATACAGCAACCAACATGGATCTTCGAAACGAGCCTCCCCGTGAAGGGTCATCCGCCTCAAAGGAGGAGCTACAAGTTATGCAAGAAACACGCCAGGAGGAGCCACGACGGTATATATCGGGAGGCAAGTTGCTCCTAGTCTTTCTGTGAGTCGTTCATGGAGTTCGAGGGAAGTTCTTCACCAACTTGGACGTGTAGAGGCTTTCTCATCAGCGTTCTCTTGGTTACTCTGGATCAAACGATTGTATGGCGACGGCCCCTTTTTCCTATTAACTCTGCACTCACCTGCTGTAGATTGCCACCGCTCTTCCACAAATTGTCTCGCATTTCAACTCGCTTGGGGATGTGACCTGGGTCGTAACAGCCTGTGCGTTCTTTTTTCGTTCAACATCTTGTCTCGTATCTGACGCCGTGCAGATTTTCTTACCCAGGGAGGATTTATCCTCATCGTGGGCCAGATCTTGAATATATATCCCAAGAAATTGATATTCCTTATTTCCATCGTACTTTTCGAACTTGGGTCCTTGGTCTGCGCTCTCAGTAACTCAATGACTCAATTGATCGCAGGACGAGCTGTCGCTGGTTGTGGTGCCGCTGGGTATGTCAGGTCCGCTGTTCACGTCGTGTCCGTTGCTGATTGTAGTCGTTAGCATCCAGATGGCCGTAGCAACAATCATTCCAGACATTACTCCCTTAGAGAAAAGGCCCATCTTGTTCTCCTCGTTTGGCGCAATCATTGGAATTTCTGCTGTACTCGGACCGTTACTTGGTAAGACATCAAGTTTAGCGTCTCACGAAACAGGCTCATCATCACGCCGCTTTAGGGGGAACGTTCACTGGTATGCTTGGTCTCAACGAGGATGCGTTTTCCGTATCTCATCAACTGCAGATAAATTGTCCTGGCGATGGTGTTTCTGGAGTGCGTCGTTCTCGTCTTCACATTCCCGCCGCAGCTAATCCGCGTCTTCCAACCTCAAACTGGCAGTTAACTTACCTGTGCGCGAGTTCGAATTTCTTTTGTCCATTGTAACCTCATTCTGTCATTAACAGTGCGGCGGAGTGGCAGTTCTCTTGGTCATACTGTTACTACCCTGGCAAGCTTCAAGCGCTGGTAAACGCTCACTGTCTTGGATTCAGTACGTTCGTCCTATAGGTTCCATGAATACCATGTTACCGACCCTAGGCTCTAGATTGGATTGGATCGGTGGTATTCTAAACCTGGGTCTATTTACCTCCTTGCTGCTACCTCTACAGTGGGGAGGTAACACAAGGCCCTGGAGTGACCCAGCCGTTATCGCGCTCTTCATTGTCGCGGGGGTGCTGCTCGCTATACTACTCGCTTGGGAGCGTTACAAGAAAGACGATGCTATGGTACCTCTCAAGGTGCTCGCACGCAAAACTCAGCTTGGCTGTGCAATCGCTGGCGTAGGTTGACCGTGACTCAATCTTGTGATCGGTGACCGATTGTCCATTGCAGTTCTTGAGCTACGTCGCCATGCTCACTGTGACCGTTCGTTTCCTTTCCGCTCATCCGATCGCGAAAGTGAAGCTTACTTTATACAATCCTAGTACTACTTACCACTCTGGTGCATCTATCACAAGTTCTGACATAGCTCAAACTCGATCTCATTCGCTCGATTTGTCCCCACTTTGATCAGGTACCAAGCACGAGGCCATAGTGCTATACGTTCAGGCTTGGATATTCTTCCTTACCTCATCGCTCTTGTCGTTGGTGGGTCGTCTCAGTTTCATCATACGTCCAGCCCCTTACGTCTTTTGAAGCTGCTGGGATTGCCGGTGCAACCGTCACGGTTAGTAATGGTCTCTATCTTGTCCGGTCTTCACGCTTGGACACCGTTATCACTTCAGAAAACGGGTCGATACTGGTGGTTCCTCCTTCTGTGCCCGCTGATCTCTGCAATTGCCTCCGGACTTTTATTCACTCTGAGTCCCGATACTCCGAGTGCCAATTTGATCGGGTACCAAATCCTCTACGGGGTGAGAACGAAAATTCTCCGCACACTTTCATTTTTCAGCTCATCGCCTCTAGGTCGGGATTGGTGGGGCCTTCCAGAATTATCTGGTTGCAGTCCAAGTATGTCCAATCATCCATAACCTGTGGGCATACTTTCATCTGAACGATCTTATACTAGGCCGACTACGCGGACGAGGAGGAGATGATTCCTCAGGCGACGTCATTTTTCGTGAGTGGACAATTTCTCTGTCGCGAAGGCCTTTCTTAACCAGGTCTGTAGTCCTTCTGCCAAATCCTAGGAGGAATTGTCGGCATCGCGTGAGTTAGCTTTGTTACCTTTCGACTCCCGCGCGGGTTTTCTCTAAACTATGCGTGTGTAGGATGGCGGGGAGCATTTTCTCGAACAATTTCCGCAAGAATTTGGACTTGCACGCAACAAACCTACCCCCTGAAATCAAAGCAGCGGTTCTTAGCAGTGTCACAGTAATCCGGTCACTTCCGGAGGCTCTCAAAGCAGAGGTCGTTTTGGCATACGCCCGTAGTCTCGGTCCCATCTTCATTATCGGTGTCGTTGTGACGATCCTGATGTCTTTGTCCACGTTGTGAGTATTTTTCATCTTCATGTGACTATCGGATTTTTCTCCAAGTACGACTCACTACGATGCGCGCAGCCTCATCTCAAACTTGAGTCTCCGGAAATCTACTTCTGATGGTGCCGTCCCATTGTGAAGCTACATTTGATACCGATATTTCTTGGCACCCATTGGGGGAGGACTGTTACGTATTTATGCTCGGATTGATTGTATGTAATTGTTCATCGCAGTTCCGATTCGGTTCTTGAGTCTTTTGCTGTCTAAATGCTTACAGTACACGGTGTCGCGAAGATCTTTTGTAATTTTCATGTCCGGGAACATCATACCGGCGCGATGAAATATGTGGTTTATCGTGGCTTCAAGAAAAAAGCATTTACGCGATGTGGCGCAGGATTGGTGGCTTTCTCGGATACGCAAGTTTTTCCAAATGGAGGTGAAGGTCCTCGTGAAATACCTCTGACGTGACATCGGGCTTGGTATCTGGAAACAAGTTGGGTCTAGTATAAAAGATAAACATTCTCGATTGCTACACCACTGTGCGTGATTTTCTCGCTTTCTTCATTATCACTTTTTGACAGATTGCAAAGCGAGAAGTTCTAGTACGATTTGGCTTCGCAAGTATCGTCACCCTTCTGGCTCCTCGATACATGTCCGAATAAGTTGGGGTCTCCTGCATGCGTCATCTGCATATCCTTCTCGGGAATCTGAATAATTATAACTAGCGGACTCCCATCTAACCAACACTGGACATTCATACCTGGGATCAAATACCGGATTGACCTCGTAGCAGGTTCACTGAATACATTTCGCACGAAAGGTCAAACAGACCACTTCGTCGTGTAAATCCGGAATTCCCCGGTCACAAGTTGTCTGAGCAAGTTCAATAATAGGTGTATGCCGTGGGGTGCCCTGCGATCACTCACGTTCACAGTGTGGCATGCTGATGAGCAATTGGATGAGGTTCCTTGCGCCCATATCTCAACTCATCGGACCCGATTTCAGCGACGAGTTCTCATGATCATTCCAGAACGTTTTTAGAAGAGGCCATATTAGCGACACCCGTGTCCTTCAACAATTGAATGTAATAGAAGGAGACAAGGAGACAACGTCGATACATTCGGAAAAGGAGTCTTACTACGAGCGAGCTAGGGCCGATGAAACGGTAGACAACTTCCGAATCACAATGACTATTCTCCGTGAGAAGGGCACATGTGAGCGTAGGTGAGCGTGGGCCGCTATGCGTTTCGACCGCTGGCACGAAGTTGAATTCTTGTATATCTTTATCGAGTTCCAGTGCTACACCAACCTTTGATTCTCAAATGCTCGTTCGTCGTCACCATTGCTCGCGACTGTTGGGACAAGTTGACTTTGCGCGAGAAGGGCCGGGCTTCACGTTCCAGTACCGATGATTGTGTCGCCGTTACTATTCCAAACCTAGTTCAATTAACGGAAGGTGTTCCTCTGAAGACCACAGCCTGAGGTTGGAGTGGACGAGTCCAGATGTGTCATACATAACGGTATTCAGGCCTGTGGACCACAAGCACTGTTTGATCGTCAGCAGCGTTGATATCCTGATGCAAGGAATCTCATGTCGAACACTACTGTACCATTTTGAGATGTTCGACACGTCACGCGTCACGCGTCACAGGGGGTCCACTTCTGTTGAAATGTCACAGGTGTCACAGGCTCCAATGTGTCGAAAACTTTTGGTGGTCTGGACCCCTGTCACCTGAAATTGAGTAAAAACCCCTCCAAAAACGGCAATTTTACCCAATTTCTGTCGAATTTTTCTTCTCGGTCACGCCAGACCGTGCCCACACAGCTGGGGCGAAAACTTATTTTGCTGCGGAATATGAAGCAGAGAAATATGACGCCTTGCTCTCCGGCGAGTATTTCGACGCCAAATATCCGAAATTCAATTCAATTTCGACTATTTCCTGCCCAAATATGTGCTGAACCGTGAGGCGTCATATTTTTCTCGCATATTTCCGTGCAAAAATAATGTTGACGTCCAGCTGTGCCAGTGTCGAAAACTTCAAATGGAAATTTTCGTCACATGTCACACCCTGTGTCGAACATCTCGAAATGGTACAGTAATTTTGATACAACAAGGTTTCTACTGTCCATACAAATCAAAGATCCGGTTTATCGCATCGTTTAAGAATCTCCGGGACTCTGGGAAAGTGTTCGATAGTCTGGGAGAGGGCCTTATTAGCAACGCCGCACATATCAGATGACCCCGGAAAACGATGACGTGCACGTTTTAATCATACATCAACGGGGGTGCTTGAACGGTCTTCAGTCAATGAAGGATAAGTCCCTAAGTTTTCAAGATATAACCCACTTACCTCAGGAACTGCATCGACTCCCGGTACGGTTCGAACCAATTTTGGTTTGGAACAAAAACTGGAAGTTAACCCGCAGTCCCGACTCCTAGAGTTGGTGAAGAACCGGTTCGAGCAGCAACCGAACTGAATGACATCCGTGACTCATTTCATGGAAACGTCTGTGCAGCGTCCTGGGCACTCGGAGCATCAAACGGAGCACTGACGCATTGACGACTGCCGATTCAGTGCTTCTGCCTTGAAATACTGGATTTCGCGTCGACAGAGTCTCTCGAATCGCTCAACGTTCTCGTTAATCTTGCTCTTTTTTGGTTTTCAAGTCAAACTCTGGAGCACCTCCTCAGTCGCGACACGATCTGATACATCAAAGTTCGAACCACAACTGACCCTCATCAGCTCGAGGACACTTAGCGTCAAAACGGTCAACCGTCAAAGATTGATTTGTGTAATTTTGGACACCCTCCATTCCTACAAACTGATCACGGGGACTTGGAATGGATCGGTGCGGCAATGTCCTGAGATTCAACTTCACGATCCAGTGGATTGCTATGCATACCGCTGGGTACTTATAAGACTCGCTACTGCTGATTATGTTGATTCGACCCTTGTTTTTCCTCAGCCTGGTATCTGACAGCTTTCATCTTAATCATGGATTCACCTATCCAGCTATCCGTCCTGAGTCCTATCTTCATCGGAAACGTGATCGAAGCCGGGTGCGTGTATCAGTTGTGTAACTGTTCATGCTTACGAACACTCGTCTTTTAGTTTGGTGGGTATAGTCACGATACAAGTCGTGGTATTTTTACAACGTCCTGTTTGCGGTTGGGACAAACTCGCAGTGAGCCCACGTTCTCAGATGTGCGAGACCCAAAAGTTGACCCGTTGCTAGTGTGTAGCATTATGGTCAGTATCGTTTTGACCCCGTCACGTTTGGTACCTTCTTTTTTGAGGCCATCTAATCAACGCGACTCAGGATTTTGATGTTGCTTCATTCAATAACAACCATCGAATTTGCACGCGAGTGCATTTTCATCCACAAGGGGAATTTCACAGGAGTACGCACTCCCTGGAGTTTCTTGCTCACGGCAGTACTTGATGTGAGACATCTATGTTTTGTAGCTAACAGTTTCTTGAAGATATTTCTCCGGTCTAGGTGCTTATGTCTACTCTCACGCAAATGTAAAGTTTCTTCCGCCGTCCCTCCCACTAGTGCCGACCGTATCTATTGGCTCACCTTGTTCATATAGCTTTTACGCGGTCCGGCTTTGGAAAAGTAAGTCCTGCCACTGCTCTCAGCGCGTAGCCTCCTCCCCTCCCCCTCCATCTCCTCTCTCTAACAATCCCGATATCATAGTCATCAAAAGAACACATTTACGTGCCTCTCTATTCACGTTCTTGGTGAGGAGGTTGTTTATTCGTTTCTACGTCCCCGATTCGAATTGTCCTCGTCCAGGGTTTACTTTTCGCCATCAGCATGTGTACGTTACCAAATTCGCTCGAGATTCCGCGGTGTCTCTGACTTCTGCCACGAGTCTAGGTCTAAACATCTGTGAGCTAACCATTCTTGGCCATCTGTAACCCACTCAGACGCTGTTAAACGTCCTAGATATGCCATACCGATTGTAAGTGTCGCGACAGCGCTCAGCATACAAACAACTAAAGCACTTCATGTGTGTAGTTCCAGAGTCCCTCAATTCTATGGCTTGCTCAGTATTGACTTCGGGGTATGTTTTTTGGTTCTCACTCACCGTGTATATCTCGCAATAGAGTCCGTTGAACAATCACCTAGTGGGCTGTGACGCTTGCCTTTGGCCTCACCTCAGTCATTGATTGCACCCTATCTGCGTCCCTTGTCGTCATGCTGCACAAGGCCAATAAACGGTTGGACTGGTAAGGCCTCAATTCAGTCTATTTCGGATCTTCGCCCAACTAACTGCCTCTATCAACAGGACTGATAACCGGTTCTACGTCGCCCTGGCTTATGTGGTGAATAGTGGGGCGCTTGCAAGGTACCCCTTCTTCATTGTCCCTATGTCCGTTGCTGACCGGCTCTCGAAGTGTATTCTCGATCACTTGTCCCTTCGCAGTGAGTTTAAATCAGCGGGGACTTGCTTTCATATTCACCCATTTCTGTCAAATGATAAGTACAACTTCATGTCAACGAACTTCATATTTCTCGCCTTGAGATTCGTTCTCACGGCGTTGTACCTCAATTCTCTTCTTGCGATGTAAGTCCCCCTCCAGCTGAAGTCAAATCAGGTTATGGAGTAACACCCCACGACAGGCTCAACGCTCAGCATTATTTAGAGGACTGGGGCGGCCGCTCCAATAGAGACGTTTACGTCTATGACGGATCTGGGTTTCGACACCGGCCTTCTCAGCAGCCACTACCGCCCAGATCGACAATCAATGAGATTGGTCTACCGTTGTTCGATAATCAGGGGAGCAACACGGTAAGTTATTGCCTTCATGACAAAATAATCTGGGTTCTCATCTGACGCGTTTCAAAATGTGAAGCTCAAAATAGGTCCAATTGATGGCGAGGTCCCACTCGTCGAGGTCCATGTTGCGAAGGAAGTTCACCAGAGGGCATTGGATAATGAAAGTCATTATCGTGAAGAAAGAGAAATACCAGCATAATGTTGAAGTCTCCTTTCGAAGTCCCTTGGGCCTTTATGTACAATCACTGGAATGTAAGATAAAAGTCGGAGACAAGGACGGTATCGCTCTAACATACTTCAGTTCAAGCAGCCGGCTTTGAGGGATTCTCAAGCTGGGAGTAGTGCCCCAAAACTATCAGCTTACCCTGGGGAATCAGGATGAGACTGGTTAAAAGCTAAACATATACAGTTGAATATGTCATATGGAATATGGTCGGGGCGGGCCAAACCATATTCCATAGGGCGGATATTCCAGGATGAAAAAGGCAAGAAATTCTCTGTTTTTTTCAGTACCGTACTTGTTCTAGCTACAACCTATCGCTTGCGAGCAAAAAAATCAATGATCTGTGTCTGTGTCTTCATAGCCTCCTCCTCCCTCCGAAGTTCACCCCTGAACTTCCACCGGAGGCAAAAGGTGGGTAAGTAGCCAGTAAGTAGCCATCTGATCAGCCGGCCCGCATGGTCAGGGTATTGATATGGCATTGATTAGATTGATAGCATGTAAAGTACATTGATAATCTACGAAATCTACTTTCATCACGAACGATACGCCGACAAGATGGGGAAGAGAAAAAGAAAAGGAAGTGATTCAAACAACGGAAATAAACGGAAGAGAGTCCACGAAGGGGAAAATAAGGAGGAAGGTGGGTTTCCGTGTCGCAATAAAGTCTGGTATAACAGAGATTTATCTGCAATAGGGCCGCTTGCAAAGGCTGCACTGTATTCTAGTGAACTGGCAAAACTGAAAGATCAACTCGAGCAGGCCACAAACAGCCAGCTCAGGAATACAAAAGAGGCAACTTGTAAACGGGAGATCTATCTTGCGACTCATCAACATTTTATCGAGGAACAGGGAATTAAGGATGCTCACCAAGCGATGCACCGTGGCTGCAGCTGCAGATTTCCTCGTCTCCAGGAACTTCTGCGTGATTCTGACAATGCTCGACAAGGCCTGGATGATGTTCAAAGGATGTTAAACAAGTGAGTGCTTGTATCGGAGGCTTCCATACCTCGGCTTGATAACTCTTAGTGATAATGCGCGTGTGATCGACCTGAAAAGGAAGTGCGAGGAGGTCAAAGTGATGATAGACCACACCGCGGAAGCAGTCCAGCACTGATTGCCCAGATTGGAGATGTGGGAGTCCTCAGAAGGTGGTTTGATCAATGTAATGAATCAATGTACTTACTACTGATCTAGTTGATTGACGTTTTTGCCGCTACCATCACAATTTCAGAGAACGAAAACTATGCCAAAGAGTCAGTAAGATAGGAAGAAAGAAGGAAAATGGGGGGCTCAGCACAAGAAGGGCAAGGAGGAACTCACTGAAGCTGATGGTGCGTCGTCATACCTGTCATATATATTCTTAAAATTTCAATTGTATCTCACCAAAGGGTTGGAGGATCGCGATCTAATCTCTGAGCTGAGGATGCTCAAAAGCAAGCTTTTAGATGTGCAAGTCGGCCAACCCCAGCTGAAGGAGTACCTCAAATGGGCGGAAGGCAAAGAATACAGCACCCTACAACAGGC
This sequence comes from Marasmius sp. AFHP31, assembly GCA_024721195.1. Classification (NCBI taxonomy): domain Eukaryota; kingdom Fungi; phylum Basidiomycota; class Agaricomycetes; order Agaricales; family Marasmiaceae; genus Marasmius; species Marasmius sp. AFHP31. The sequence continues at coordinate 604 of JANHQD010001481.1, read as the reverse complement.
AGTAGCTGATCAAAGAAGGGTCGCTAAATCTCATCGCAAAAATCACAGTGGCTGCAGATGTAAATTCCCTCGTCTCCAAGAACTTTGGTGGGCCTTGAAGAAAGACCAGAAGGATATCGAGGATGTGTGAAGAATGCTCAATGTGTGAGTCTTGCAAATGCTCTGATTGCTCCTTCTAATGACCACATCAGGGAGGACGCTCGAGTAAACGAGTTGACGATTGAGTGTACCAACCTGCAAGTGTTGATTGATCACATTGATAGATAGGGAGTCCATCCTGTGAGTTGTACTTTTGATGTACTCTTTTTATCTCCAAGTCCACACAATATCAAAGAGGATGAGCACTGAGCCCGTGAATTGATAACATTACATAGGACAAATGTACGGAAAGAGAAGGGCAAGGTGGAGGAGAGTGAGGATACCCGTCATTCTGTTGAATCCGCGGCCTAGATCATAATCAGTCCCGTTTCACTTCTCCCGCAGTATGACTATGCAGGACAGTACTTCGTTACTGTTCCATTGTTCTATATGCTCCATATGTACAATTTCTATTAGATATCTCTTTATGGTAGTTATATTCATTCCACATGTATATAAGCTGGTA